>BPLR01001593.1:0-77825 GCA_021605095.1 Caerostris extrusa
AGCTACGTATTGCTGTTTTAAAATTTTATGCTTTGTTAGAATTAAATAATACTTTAGATAGTGAATAGATATAATAAAAATTAACTGTTTTTAATCTTTTTGTCAAAGTAAAATAATTGTGTTTTGAATGTAAATTTTAATATCCTGATTAATGTAACTTTTCTATTGCTTAGATTCAGATCATTGTGAATAAATTTTAAAAGTAGCACAATTAACCATAAAAATTGTTCTTCCAAAAGTTGCTATTAAGATCATATCTCCTTTTGTAATGATATTATGTATAATTTTAAATGAATAGAATAAGAGAAAATTGTCTTAAAAACTTATTCTATTAGGGTGAAAAATTTCACAAGGTCAAAAGTTCATTACTTCAGAAATGCTTGATAGAACATATATTTTATCAAAATTTATTGTATTCAGTGGTAGATTCTAATAGAATTAAAATGTCCAGACATATTAAAAGCATTATATATATATATATTTATTTATAAAGTCTGGGCATATTGTTAATTATATAGTAAATCTGAAGCATATATATATATATATATTATATATAATGTGTGTGTGTGCTAAATCACAGGACTTAAGATTAATTGCTTAAAATAATTGTATCTTTTACTAGTTTTAACATTGATGATAAAATTTGCCATAAATATTGTAATGATTGAAGTAAGGAATACATAATTTTATACCAAAAAATGATATCAATTCATGATATTTTTTATTAAAATTGATTATTATTTATGAATTAAAAAGCAAAATTTTATTTTCTTTAAATATTAAATGTGCATAAAGTTATGTATAAATATTAAATACTATTTAATAACAAATTTTTGTGCTGAACTTTTTGTGTTAACAAATTTTTTTTCTTCTTTTATTGGAAGCATTATTACAAAAGAGAAAAAGAAAAGAATATATAAAAAAAAAACTGAATTAAAGATGGGAAATTTAAATTTTGCTTTATTGATCAGATGATGTTTAAAAGTGTGATTTTTAAATTATAAAATTGTATTTATTTATGTTACTGATATGATGTTATCATTTTAAAAAAATTTAGGGTATGAAACTAAATTGCTAAAAAAAAATCGCTAAAAAACGTAAGATACTTTTTCTTCTACCCAAGGACAAGCAATAAATCGTCAAATATAGTATTTTTTTATTTGTTAAATTAAAACAAAAATCATTTTAAACATAGTGTGTCATTTTATTTTCGAAATAGTTTACTTTTTCCCTTTATTGAATTTTCACCAAAATGAAAGAAATTGAAAAAGTACAAAAATATTTGCGGCAAATGCGATCAGTTGTAGTTTAAATTTGGAATGATAAGATAAGAATATCTCTTCGTTTCCATCATTCAAACAAAACATACAATGACACAGTAAATATGACCAGCACAGATACTACAGATCGCATACAATACAACTGAATCGAAACTAGCTATCTTCTTTTTGAGTTATGGGGTTCTAATTATCGTCTTGGTATCGGATGCTTTACTTTACAGCCGATTTGAATAGAAAATATTTCATCCATCCGAAATTGCGCTGAGGTAAAGAAACTTATCTTTAACCGCGAGGTTGAGGGTTCGAATCTGAACTCAGCTCCTTTCGCAATTCTGCTAAGATGGACACCTTAATTATTTTCTACCGACTAGTAACATGTTAGGTTTTTTATTTTGTTTTCTTTTTTACCCCCTTTTTTGTAAGTAAAACAAAAGTCTGGAAAAAAAAATTTCAAAAAATATATATATATAAATATAAAAAAATAAAAAGAATTTTATTAATAATTTAATACTTTTATTTTTAGTATTTTTAAATTTTTGTGTACCGTTTATTTAATTTTAGAAACATTAGCTTTTATTCATACTAACATGTAAGAAGCCAACTAAAATCGTAATTTTATCTATGAATTAAGATGAGGAGGTTAAGGGGTATATCCCCATTGGTACTCCGTAATCTGTACGCCAGCCGCCAGTATTTCATCCGTTGTACCTGGGTGGTAACATTTTCGGCCTCATGCCAATATGTTTGAATGTTGCGGTTTTCTACTCCCCCTCCAGCTTATAAACAGGTTTTGAACTAACTTTGGACAAATTTTTTTGAAGGAAAACTCAGTCTCGGCTTGCATATATATACTACATTTTTTTTTTTTTAACTTATTTATTTGTGTAAACTTTTTTTACATAGATAATTTAAGGAAAAAAGGTTATGAACAACTACTACTGTGTCCAAAAAGTAAGACCACTTTTCAATTTCAAATTCCCGGGGCTTATGGAATTTTTTTTTTTTTTTTTTAGGTTGCTAGCACTGTCCTTGACATCTGTGTGAAATTTGACGTCAAAATATTCATTAGTGTTTGAGATACGCTTGGCTTTGTGAGACGCTAAAACTGATTCCCGCGATTTTTGAAATGTCTGAATTAATTGAGCAAAGAACTTGCATTAAATTTTGTTTGCGGAAATGTATAGAATGTTACAGAAGGCATTCGGTGAGCATTCCTATATCGGAAAGAAATGTTTAGAAGTGGTATAAACAGTTCAAAGAAGGCAGAGAACGCGTTGAAGACGAAGAGCCCTCCGGTCGACCATCAACCTCAACCAACGAAGCTCACGTCCAAAAATTAGATTTGGTGCTCGCAAACCGTCGATTTACAATTAGAGACCTTGCTAAGGATGTTGGAATTTCAAAAGGATCTGTCAATTCCATTTTGGGCTTCAAATCTCGATTGGTACCTATTTGGCTCACACTGCATTAATTCTTCGTGTTTTTTTCGCCAAAAATGAAACCCATATCGTTCCACAACCACCATATTCACACCGTGCGAATTCCGGCTATTCCCTAAACTCAAAAGACCACTACGAGGTCACCGTTTTGAGTCGATTGAAGAGATTCAACGTGAATCGCCGCGCGGTTTGAAGGCCATCCCTGACGATGACTTTTTAGCATGTATTGAGGATTGGAAAAAAAGTTGGCATAAGTGCGTTGTGTCCGGAGAAGATTACTTTGATGACGATGAAATAAATTTGGAAAAATAAGTAAAAGAGTTTTTGAAAAACTGGTCCTACTTTTTGGGTACAGTAGTACATAGAAAATTTAAGAAAAAAGTTATGAATAATTATTTTAATTCACTGAATTAATGTGTTTATTTATTGTATGATAATTTTTGAAGATATTTTATTAATCGAATTCATTGTTTGATTTTGAAAGTCTAAGGCAACATAAATTCAACGAGTGAAATTTTAAGTTTTATGTTTTTTTTTTTTTTTTATAAACATGTTTATGATTATTTATTAGTAAACTTTTATTTCAGGGCTGCCAATGCAATTTTTATGAAAATTCAAGATCAAAAAATAGTATTTTAATGAAATTTAATTAAATATTTACTGATTTTTTTTTTTTTTTTTTTTTTTTATGTTTATAATAATGCTTTCACACGTTTAGGAGGTGTTCAATGTAAACAGATAATATTGTATTCAGCGAAATATATATCAAGCGTTAGTCATAAAATACCACGGGCTTTTTTTCAAAATCGTTTTGGATTCTATAGGTTTTTATTTTTTAAGGTTGCTGTTATATGTATTTTGGTCATACATTAAATTCTAAATTTAATATCGTAAACTAAATAATCGCAGTACTTTTCATCTAATGCATTGAATTAAGTGATAGATTAAATCCGTATGATTCACAAAAATGGGATGAACGATTACATCAGTATACGAATCATGCATTCTAAAATGATTCGCCTGCAGTAATTTAGAAAAAAATCGGATGTATTTGGTAGGATGGTAATCGGTATTCTCGTATGATTCAAATTAGAGTCGAATAGTATGAATCAGTAGTAATTATTGGGCCTGAATGGCTGAGTGTCTAGCTCTTGGTGCCACAGGTTTCGAGTTCGAGTCCCGGTGGTACCATGGATGTTTGTTGTGGTTCGGAATCCACTTTAAGCCGTAGGTCCCGGTCTCCTATGACTGCAAGAGCTACACGGAAAAGAAGTCAGACTTCTACCTACGGGTGCTCCATCAGAACAGAAGCTGCACCCCACTTCTCTCCTTCCATGAGGGATACAACAACAACAACAATAGTGAATATTCAGGAATTAAGAATTCGATACTAACATTCCGTCAGGTCAACCACATCATACGAAAAGAAGCTATACTCGAGATGCAGCTTGAAGCGTCTATGACGATTTGATATTTCTTTGAGAATCGTTTTCGAATCCTGGTAGTGGCATGGATGTTTGTTGGTGGTTCGGAATCCACGTTAAACTGTAGGTCCCGGTCTATTTAGCCTGAAGTGTGCACAAGATGACCGTAGAGCGACAAACCAAACTGTTGGAGAATCGCTTGACAATTGCAATGTTAATAACCATACTGGTGGGCATATTCGTATGAATTGTATATGTTCATAGGAGATATTCTATGGATCATTCAAATATTCCTATAGATCCTATGATAATTCTAATAATTCTAATTCTAATGATAATTATGATGGTAATTCTAATACTACTAATTTCTATAGATCATATTCTTAGATATTCCTATGATAATAATGAGCATTTCGAATCCGCGAACGGAAAATTTGGTATTAATTGTAAAACCAAACAACTCATACCCTAAGTTTTACCTAACAATTCTAAAGAACAAATCCTGAAATTGTTCAACTTACAAAATATTCCTTCATCTTTAAATTAAAGGAGAAAATTTTTCATAATAAGTCCACCACTTTACAATGCTTTTACCGTAATTCCATAAATTATAATTTCAAGACCCGCGGTTAAAATTGCAGTGACAAATACTATCATAAGAATTGCCTCCCATCCTCAAATATTGAAAACCTACCTATATTAATTGTAATAGTACTCATTCTGTTAAAACTGCCCGAAAATTCCTAAACCTAGAATTAATTCTAATCATGCAAAAATCTTCATTAATTTTCATTCACCAACTACTTGTTTGCTTGTCGACTTGTATTTCTGTAATGGTGTGTATCAAAGTCACTACCATACCAACCTATAAGTTGAAATTCAATCATAAAAATTCTCCATTTAAATTCGAAACTACTGATTTTCTTAAAAAAATATTCGTTTTGTCATGAAATTCATTTCTCTATTTATTACTTCATATAATCTTTGAAGGTCTTGTTTAAAAAAAAATGGCACTAAAAATAAAGCAAATAAAATGCAAACCTTTATTTCATATTACACTTATCAAACTAATTCCCTTACTTTTTCTCTCGTGAATTTTAATTTCTCTTTTGGGGGATATATATTCTTATCATTTCATGTTCAATTTTGTTTTCCTCGTATATCTTTCACAAAGCTCTAAATTTTGCAATACAAAAGCATTGCACAAAGTATGTTAATTATTATTATTCATTAATTTGTCAAGTGTATATTACCCTTTTCTTATGTCCAATCTACGTGTAATTGCACATTATTGATTAATATATTTATTTATATTTTTAGTTATTTTCTTGTTTATTTTTTTTATGTTGCACATAAAATTATCAGAATTATATGTGGAAAAAATAATTTAATAAAATGAATTTTTTTTGTATGTTTTATCATATTTCATACAAAATGATCAGCTTTGTTAACGAAACACCATTTCTTGTATCTATTTATCTTCAGAAAACACATAGTTAAATAAATGTATGGCTCGAGGAAAGAATTTCAGGCATTTTTCTGTATTATCTGAATAGCTTCGTAACAAAGGCAAATGCATTGTGTATAAGGCGTACCAGGGGAATGGAATCCTCGCACCCGCTGTTACTTGGAAAGGGTCAAGGGGGATGTAACTCAAACTTAGTACCAAAAGGAAGAAGAATGTTCGCCACGACTTTCTATTCTTTCAAAATAGAGTAACGCTATCTATTTTATTGTTACTCTATGGTATGATATCGGAAATACGGATTCCTCATTAGAAATCAGTTTGGTATGGTCTACATCGAAATCAGACTGCCTCAGCACATTTGCCTTCCTTCCTACTTTTACTTTGGTAACTGCTCAGTATTTTTGGTACCTTTCTTTTTACTTTTACTTTGGTAATTGCCTCACTATCTTTGGTACCTTCCTTGTTACTTTTACTTTGGTAATTGCCTCACTATCTTTGGTACCTTCCTTGCTACTTTTACTTTGGTAACCCCTTTAATACCTTTACATTTTGTTTTTTATTTGTAAAGGTCAATTCTATTTTTAGTAAAGGTACCAAATAACGAAGTTTTGAGTCAGCAGAATGTGATGAATAAGAAATAAGTCGAATTCAAATTATTCAAATGGTACAAAAATCGACATGGTGCAGCTTGGTGTACAAATAACTAAACGAGTTAGCACGTGCTAACATTGGATCACACTATGGCTGAAAACGATTATGCATATCGAAATTATTTTGAAAAAATGTCATGTCTTATGTCTCATCCGAGGAACTGCCTTTAATTTTAATATTGTACATATAGCATTCCAATTAATTTATTGGGTAGAAAATACATTAAATTAACACGTAATATATATATATAAAATTAAAGTCAATTCCTACTTTTTTATCACTACATTGCAGAAAGTCCTTTATAAATAATTTTCATTCGCTTGTTAAGTTTATCTGGCATCATTTATTTGTAGATATATGCAACTTAAATCTAAAAAAAACTAAAATGAATTAATTAAATTTAATTAATAAATGAATTAATATTTGAAAAAAACTGTATTAACATCCAATGTCATCCACTACAAGTTAAAAACAATGTGTTTGAACTTGTAGCGACACCTATTGATGGAAAATGGAATACAAATTGAACCCGCCACAAACTTGAGTGGATGAATAAAAAGTATTTTATTAACAATGGAAAATTTGAGCAAGATATATATAGGGATAATAAATTTTAAATTTTATTTATTAATTTTTTGTTTGACATTTCAATAATAGACATATTCGTTAACTCATTTTGTATTATTCTTCGTGTAGATTAGCAATTTTTTTCCAGAATTCGTAGTATTCAATATTTTTTTTTTCAAATCGAAAGATTTTTGATAAGTATGCATTTTTTGAGAAAAGAATATAGTTTTTGATTCTTGAATAGACAGATATTAAATTGTATTCTGAATTTTGGTTTTGGTACGCTATTTTCGCATTAAAATATGTTATATCAATTACAAATTCTTTTAAATGCGCAGTAGTAGGAAATTAAATGATTCATTTAAATTTAAAAGTAAGGAAAACAATTAAATCTTAGACAATGCAATGTTTTCAAATGTAATGCTATAAGTTATTTCCATTTTTGGAAGTAAAAGCATTTTTGTTTATTTTTAAAAGTTTACAATTAGATGTATTCAACGTAGTGGATCTGTATCCATATAGTGAAAAATATATGATATGTCATGCACAAAATGATTGAAAAATTACGTCTTAGGCAGAAAAAATAATAATAGTAAGTAAATAAATACGTATATTTTGTACATGAGTAAAATTCAATCACAGCTTACAAAATGCTGTATTACAAAATCCAATGAAAGATTTCTTCAACAGAACATGAATCACAAATTGCAGCATTACTGTAAATTTTTGTTAGGAATATGTAGTCACAAAATAATTATTAATGGCTGAAAACGCATTAATTGGAGAGAAAAATCCAGAAAATTTTAGATTTTAGAAAATTTAGCACCAAATTGGAAAATATATATATATATGCTTGTCTGTGAATAATTTACAAATAGCAGCTTGAAAGTTGTTTTAAAATTTAAAAGATCCGCATCAAAAGACCGATCATTCATCAGACTGTTTGATGGTTACGAACCGACAGAAGAAAAATCCATGTTTCATTCATTGGGCGTTCTTAAGATTTTAAGTCTTATTCTCCTTAATGAGCGGTCCTATCTAAGCCTCAGCCTCTCTTACCAATCTAAAAAGACAATATGTTTTTCAAAATAAACACCTGGCCACGATTACTAATTCACCTTGGTTTGTGCGAAGAAAATTTATTCACAAAGATCTCGACGTGTACTGTATTCCAAATGATATAATCAAAATTTCAAAGAAGTTTCATGAGAAATCTCCTCAGATTAGATGAGTTAATCCTGCGTTTACCGGCATAGCATCCAGGTGTAGTTAGCTCACAAAAACCTCCCAGATCTATATACGATAGATTTCCTGTAATGAAGAAACTCTGTTATCCAGAATGGGCGAAAGCAAATTATAGGAGCAGAATGACGGTTGCATGACGTGATCCTTTGACCGGATGGGTGTTAACCCTAAGCTGAGTCGACCCCGAGACGATCTTGCTTTCTTGTTTCCGTCTAACTGCAAAAAAAAAAAAAAAAATAATAATAATAATAACCCGTATCATCTCTGGCTGTGACAGTTGGTCGTAAATGGGGTCTGCGGGGATCCCTTTAATGTACGGAAAAAACCGACTCTGGTCGGAGCGGAGCGGCACACATTATTCGCTGGGAAACGAAAACCGCTCTCCCCTCATGCGTCCCCGTCTAGACAAGGCTTTAGCCAGTGCATCTGAAGGCCCATTTTGGCCTTAATTTCTCTTTTCATTAAAAGACGAATTGCCGTATTGGTAAAGACTAGTTCTTGCAACCATTAGGCTTCAAGTTCGAAACACGACTATGCCCTTTTTCTTTTCCTCCTTTCTACGATATGTATCAAACTTTTTCTGCCGATTAGTGACGGTTGTCAATTTTTTTTTTTTTTAAATTAAAAGATTAGAATGATTAAAAAATCGTTTTTTATTTCTTTTTCAGTGCATCATTTTAAATGTGTCATTTGCAACTGATTCATAACTATACTGAATTTTTAAATTTAATATTTTTATTTTTTAAATAATTTTCCTTAAAATTTTAACTCTTTTCTGATTAATTTTTCTTTTTTGTTTATTTTTAATTTTTAAAGAATTAGATTAATTTTTAGATACCTTGTTAATTACGCAGCCAACTCTAAATGCTAATTCGATTTTATTAATTAAGTTGAACAAGTGGATGATTTTTTTACCCGTTGTTACTCAGTAATCAGTATGCCAATTCATCGCACGTTTTTGAACTGACTCAACTATATTTCTGGATATTTTTTATATATATATATATATATGAATGTTTTCATTTTTAGCTCAATTACAAACAATTTTTCAATTTGTTGAAAAATTAAACTGCATATGAACAATTATAGATTCCGATATATATTAAATAACCTTTGCAAATCGAGCTTTTTTCCATTTGACATTATCACAATTCATTTAAATGCTATCGCAAAACACTCATAATAAGGTTTTTAAAAATTTCCAATAATTTTCCTGAAGTTGTTTATAAATGAAGTCAATGTTTTCGAGAATTGCACTCAACAATTTTTAAATAAATAATTATAAAAAAAAATGTTCTGAAAAACATCAACATATAGTGACAACATAACAATTGAATTTTATTAAAAAATAAAGTTTCATTGTTTGGCCTCTAAGCTTATCATTTTAGTTGTCCAGCAGGTGTTTGATCTAAATTTTCAAGTCAGAGTTGTTAACTTTGTTTAATAACAATTTTTGTTTTTTGGTTATTTGTTTTAGTATCTTCCTTTATTGTAAAATGGCCTCCATTAAATTGCTTAATTAAAAAAATTTTTAGCATTTCGTAAAAAAAGATAATAAATACGAAAAGGAAGTTTAGTTAAATTTTTTGGGAAATTTATTGTGTTAACTAAAGTTCCATAAAATTTTGTGTCTATCTCTTAAAATTGTTTGCTAAAAACTGTTATTCTTGATGGAAATTAAAATATGAACAAATGTATTCTTTTAAATATTGTAGGATATTGGTTTAAGCTAGTTTCATGCTATTTTATTTGCTTGAAAATCTTGTTTAAAATTAGAAAATCTAAAGTAATTTAATTAGTAAGAAACTGGAATGCATTTTAAACCAATTTAAAAATATATTTTCAATACAACTGTTTTTGTCAACTATTTCTTATTTTTAAAGGTATCCGTATGAATATCATGGTGGCCATATACAAGGTGCTGAGAATATTTACACAAAAGATGTTATCTTGGAAAGATTTTTTGTAAAGCCCGAAGAAACGAAGGGCACTGTTCTCATCTTTCATTGCGAATTTTCATCTGAGCGAGCTCCATCTCTATGCCGATTTGTAAGGAACAGAGATCGTTTATTAAATCAGGGTAACTATCCTAAACTAAACCATCCCGAGTTGTACATTCTAGATGGAGGTTACAAAAAGTTTTACCAACAGTACAAAGAACTGTGCGAGCCGCAGAATTACAAGCCCATGAAACACAAAGACCACAGTTCTGATCTGCGTCAATTCAGAGCAAAATCCAAGTCTTGGGGAGCAGAGTGTAAAAGCAGGGTTTTTCTAAGATCAAGTTCCAAAAGCGATGTTATCTAAAATCATTCGTTCATAGATTTTATTCAAAATGTGACCATGGCCTAGCAACATTTTTTTAAAAAAAATTTATAAATTTTAAAATTTTAATCTGTAATTTTGAAGTGCATTTATTTCAAGGACTAGACTACATTTATATATTCATAAGTGAAAAAAAAAAAAAAAAAAAGGTTTTATAATATCAGCGAAATAACCACATTGAATGTTAATGCATTGATACTTAAAAGCATACAAGTTTCATAGAAATCTAATGGAAAGCTCATATGCAGTGTTTTTTAGGATACTTACAGTATGCAGTGGTAAATGTTCATGAATTTGGAACAAAACAGTGTCATCAAATATATTAAATTTTATTTAAAAGAACCTATAAAATTCTTTAATTTCCTTAGCATTAATTGATACTGGTACTCAATGAATTTTAGTCCTTGATGCACAAAATAATGTAAAATATAATTTTAAGCATGATTTAATTCGTAAGTGTATGAACATAATGTGTGTAATTTTATCTTTTTAACACCACTTAATTATTTTTATACTATACTGCTTCTTTGTATGCAATTATTTGATTGTGTCTATTATTCTTTTAAAGTTATTAAATTGAACTTGTAAAGTAAATATTGATTGTGAAATTGTTAAATTAATTTTTTTAATCCTAGCAGCCCTTTTTTTTAAATCTAAATTTTATGATTCAAGAACTAATGTTCTCAATTAAAAATTTTCCTGTTTATCAAAATGTATTTTTTTTTTTTTTTATGTTTTTCATATATGTAAATATTTGACTCGACACATATTTGTTTTAAATATTTGTATAATGCCATTTTGGAAAATTTCTTTTTGTCATTCATGTTTTAAATTTGCTTTTAAGTTTTTGTAATTTAATTGATGTCTCTTTTAATTTTCATTTTTAATTATGTAATACATTACAAAAATTGTTATTCGTAAAGATTTATTAAATGTATTTGAATTTAATACATTGTGTCCTGTTTTCTGTAGCTTGTTAGTTTAGCATGTGAATGAATACATTAGTGGCTTGCTTTTTTTTATTGTAATGTATACTAATTGCCAGTGCTTTTAACATTAGTAATATCTGTTTTCATTTGTACTAATATTTGGGGTTAAATAGTGCAATGTATTTAAGACTTTCATTTTTTTCTAAATATGAATATACTCGTATTTTTATGGGTAGATTATCTTGTTTTGTGTATTCAACTTATATTTATATCTTTAATGGCACAAAGTAATAACTATTTATATTCTCTACATTATATATTTGTTCTATGTATTGTACATTGCTTCATATATTACATATGTATTATTGGTGGTATTGTATGTAAATCATTATTAGGATAATTCAAACTTTCAGCTGTTAGATAATTTATTTACTTATATGAAAAGAAGAGAGGTAATAAATTAAAAGTTTATTAAATTTTAAGGGCAGAAAAAGAAATTAACTACTATTATGACACTAAACAATTTTTAATTGTTGCATTCTTAATTAGTCTTCCTTTTATCAATATCTCCACTCTATAGATTATTTATGAGTTTAAATTAAATCATTCTTCCCCTTCTCTATCAAGTTCCTTTTTTTCTTTCTTTCTTTTTTTTTTTTTTTCTTTATAGTGAAAGGTAATTTGTGCTATCAAAATTCTAGACCATAAATTTTCATTCTGTAAATAGCTCACTCCACATCTAGGTGTATTAATAGGAAGCACAAATTTATATTTCATGTAAGCACAGCAGGATTGTGCTATTTTTTTCATACAATTGATGTACTTCTTTTTTTGTTCCCCCTTTAAGCTCTGAAAATGTTTTAAAAATAATTATATGAATGCTGTTTATCTTTTTGCACTCATAATGCTTTTTTATACTACATCAATACAAAAGAAACTTCTTAAAATTTCTTTTTAAATCCATAGTATCTATTGATGAAGATAAAAATTTTGTTTATTAAACATATGTATCACTCAAACAAATCTGCACTTTTTCATTTTTGAAGATTCGACCAAATTGCCCCAATTTACTTATAAAAAAATTATCTTATTTTCTACATAGAAATAAATTAACAATTTTTCAATTAATTAAAATAATGATCAAGGGAAATCGTATTACACTTTGTTATTATTATATTGCACTTAGTTTTGTTATGTATAAAAGATTATGTATCTGTATTAATGTTTAAAAAGCATTCATAGAGTTATTTAATATTTCAGATTTTGAACTGATATTTAATTCAAATAATAACTTCTCAGAACACTGTATCATATACAAGAAAACATTTGTTAATCTCATGAGATCATTTTTAATTATTCCTCATCCATTTCTAATTATAAGTTTCAGATTTTTGTGTAAAAATGGTTTTTTTCCCCTGATTGTTTGAAAGATCGAAATAGTTAATATCATGCAGACTTATACATCCGACAAAATTCCACATATAAGTATCATATTGAAAAAATCTGAAAAAAAAAAAAAAAGTGTCCAATCATTTATAAGTAGATGAAGATCGATGGGTTAACAAGAATCACATTTTAGAATGATTTAAGCACGAAAAACTGTTGGAAAGATGACTCTTTCATTGCGTACATCTTTTGGCGAGAACTTCGATATACATGGGTTGAATTTCATAATTTGAAAAAATACCTATGCGCTTGGCAATGGTGAGGTTACCCACATATAGTTCAGTTAATTACTGTTGTTCAGTAATATTTCATTGTAATTGCTGAACAAGGCGATGACAATTTGCTTAAACTATTGATTTTTTAAGGTTGTGGCTGTATGTATACAAGGTGTGAAATTAAACGTTTTTCCCTGAATTCAAATTGCTTATTCATTTTTTTTTTTAACTTTGGCTGGTGAATGTGTTTGACTTGGCACTGATATATTGTAATGACTTAATGACTGTCTTTTAGTGAAGATGGTTTTCTTATTCTGAAAATATTTCACATCTACTTTAAATTTGAATAAAGCGAGAACTATGTTATCAGTACAAATGAAAAGTTATTGGTGAAGATTTTCCCGGTGATTTTAGTTTGCTGTGGCAAGTTCTGACCCTACTGATTCTTACCTTATTCTGATTATATACCTTATATAGAATGGTCATAATTAAAAAGATGTTTAAATTGTTTTGCAAGTTTTATTTGAGTGAAATTTAGTATGAGTACTTATTCAGACCATACAATATCTTCAAAATTTGATACTTTTTTTATATACAATCTGTGCTAAAAAGTTCATAAAAATAAAAATTTTTGTTTTGATATCATTCATAAATGTGGTTAAATATATGCTTAGTGTTGAACATTAAAAATGGGCTTCATGAAGGAGTAGCGTAATCTATGTATAATTCTAGTCATTTTTTTTTTTATAGTTAGTTGCCTTTGAAGTTTGAGACATTAAGTTACATCTTGTCTCTTGTTATGTTTCTTGAAAGTTTATAGTATTATAATTTTGAACATTATACAATACAATGACAGCTTCGTGTGCTTCTTACTTGATGCCAGTCTCACAAAAGTTGCATATTTAAATGGTCTATTTTATGGCTGTTAAGGTACATTTGATGAATTTGCATTGCACAGAAAACCACATTTATCAATAATTCCAAAATAAAAGTTCTAAATTAAATTTTTCCTTTATCTTTCTATTAATTTGTTATTGTAATTTTTTTTTTTTTTTAACATCTGAGCCTTAAACTTTGTATCTAATTATGACCATTTTTATTTATATTTATTGTAAACCCATCTAAGCAGCCCAACAACAACAAAAAAAAAAGTCTGCTTGCTTTAATTTCATGAGTTTTAATTTTTGTCCTATTTTTATTTGTCAATTAAAAAAAAAAATGTTAAGTATTTTTTTGATAGTGGGGAAAACTTCATGGTATAGAGCTAACTATAAATTTAGTTGGTATTAGTGACTGATTGAAGTGAAACATTAACGAGAAATTTCAAATTACTTTGTATGATTTGAAATGTTGTCATAACAAGTTTACAGTAGAGAAAAAAATTACAGTCAGTAAGTAAACCTGTTTATTAATCAACTAAAATTATTAAGTTTTTCTTAATCATTTAATTTTGCTTGCATGTTTCACGAGATGCAAGATTTATTTATTATTTTTTTTATCTTTTCAATTTTTGTATGTGCTCAATTACATGTGTTGTCTATAATCTGTATACTTATTTTGGAAATAGTATATTGTCTTGTGTGAAATCGTTATTTTGTTCCGTCTGTCATTATTTTATGATTTTTTTTTAAATAAAGAACTCAGCTATATTTCAGATACTATTGTATTTGCTTTTTTTATTAACTGTGGATAAACTGATCAAGTTAGCGCCAAGCCAACTAAAAATAAAGGAAAATGTCTTTTATGACTGTATGTAAAAGAAACTGATTCGCATTCTTCTGTATTCTGTTCTGTTTCAATCAAAAGATAAATGCGATTAGAATTTCAGGATACACCCGCTCCATCACAGAAAATATAAAAATTTGGAATCTATTTCTTAGAATTAATGAAAGATTTTTCTCTGAAAACAAGAATTAACTTTTAAAATCAAAAAAAAAAAAATGTGAATACCAGTTTTTAAATTTATGTTGTTACTACCGGGGCTGCCAGATAAGTGGCTAATTTCAGAAGTTGCTGGCTAATAAAGAAGTTTTTAACCATTCATTTTTTGGCTAATTTTCATTTATATATACACTCAAGAGCCGAAACATGACCACCTGTCAATAACGAGTTGGCCCACCTTTGGCGCACAACACAGCTTCAAGCCGCCTTGGCATGGATTAATACCACCACCTAATACCAGTTAAATACCACTTCCACCTGATACGTGCCTTCCACGTCATCCAGGCGAGTTCATTGCAAAATGTAGGGGTGATCATAATGTTTTGGCTCTTGAGTGTATATATATATATACATTATTAATATATGAATTTCGTAATTATGTAGTATTCCTACTTAATTCAAAATGACATTGCGTTACTTGCTTTTGATTTTTTTTAATCGAACAAATGAGCGTTTGATTGCAACACAACTAACTGCACGATGTAAATTTTTTTTCTTATATATAAAAAAACTGACTGAAAAAACCGAAAGACAAACTAGAGTATTATGTTACAAAATTTCGGCTTATTTATCAGATTAAATTTGTTTTCAACAACAATTGCGAAATTTATATTTTTATGTATAATTTGTGAAGTATAAGTATGTGTAAAGGAAAATTGCATAGCTAACATTTTTTTTTTTTTTTTGCGAGTAAAAGTTTACAAAATATACGTAATTATTTTTATTTAGTTAGTACTTTTAAAGTGTATCATAATCATATTAGAATATTCAATGAAATCAGCTAAATACCAATACCTTGATGTTCATTTAGTGTATAACTTGTAGGACGAAATATTTTCAGTAAAGATATTTGTGCTGACCCAAGCTTTTTGTTTGCTATACAGTGAACTGGCAATTTATTCAAATCCTAACTTTTCATTTTAGGGCTCGATTTACAAACGGTGGCTTCAACATATGATCTGAAACGTCGGTGCAAAAATAAAAAGGTCACACGATCCTTAGATACCTTAAATCCACTAGACCTTTACTTGCGATTTTCCTACGTGTTCTGTTCGACATTCTTTTCCAAAAACTGCCACTATCTGCATTCCAAACCTTGATCAGAGTGTAGCCTTCAACTTATTATTTTAGCAAGTTTTTGCTTTTGTTCTTTTAGCAGCTGTTTCATCTGCAGATGCAGTTTCACCTTTTAATTTTATATTGGGATAAGCATGTCTTGAGAAACCTGTATTCATATTTTTAACTCAGAAAAAAAAAAAAAAATGAAATCATGCACTTCAATCTGTTTAGCTCTGCTTGATGGAATTTCCTTCTACTGGAATTATTTTTTACGATTTATCTTCTATCCACATTACCAGAGCTTTTTCCCATTGTGTCTTTGACAATATGTGTGTATGATAATTTAGTACTTAACTTTGTTCCAGAACATACCGTTCTAGTAGTAGCTTCATATAGACCAAAATGCATTTCTACATATGTTGCACCTTGTCAGGTTGCAAGGTGATCTAAAATTTGAATTTTATATCCAAAGAGATGGATTTCCTTTTTCGCTATTATTATAGATGAATTATGCGACCTTACGTTTTAGTTAGGACTACCGAAAATATTTCAGTTATAATTAATAAAACAAGGGTTTATAAACATCAAAAATGCATTTTTCATTTTGGACACAAAATGCAGGCAAAAATTTCATACTGAGTTTTTAAAATTCGTAATTACACAAATAGAAATCGCATTCCATTCCTCGTCATTTTTTAATTATAAATTCAGGAATCAAAATCGTGTAAGAATAGAATTGTGTGCATACACATTATATTATATAAGAATCCCCGCCACAATGTTTTTCCCACATTAATTTAAAACTAAAGTGAATTATATGTTGTATATTGTCTACTGTGTGAACAAAGTTTTGGGCAAATCATGCTTTTTTAGAGGCTTCCAATGAGCTTGAAAGTAGCCCTTTCAATGAAGTCGTTATAAGTCAATTATAGGCTGAGACGTTACAATGTCTTTAAATGTGTTAAATATTGTCATGTGCATGGTGTTTATGCGCTTGTAATAAAGTATGAGTTCTTCAAACTATGCCTCAAGTATCTCAACCCAACCACACCCAATTACAATATGGTTGTCCAACCTGCATACTACAATACTCATAGATTTATAATGGAGACTAATTTATCTAGCTCTAGCAGTTTATATTTTCAAAATTAAAAAAAAAAAAATTAACACGGTTCTATTAATATTTATTTTTGAAAGCCCTGCAAAAAACAAGACCAAAGTTTTAAAACATTTTTTTCCTTGAATTGACCAGTATTATTCTATGTTTCTTGCATCAGTGAGAAGTTTCGCATTCTTTTTTAATAAAGTTGACGGTTCCCTCGTGGTCTTCAAAGCTTTGAACGGGGCTTGTGCTGCTCATTCTAGAATAATACTGTACATTTTGATTTACCAAGCTTGAATTTTCTCCTTCCATTTTCTGTACTGTTTTTGGCATGTATTTTGCAAAGAAAACCATTATTCCGGGAGTTGCTGAAGAAAAAGAATACGAAAAACAAGATTAGCACAATACAACATAGCAATGTTTGAATCTTAAAAAAGAAATAATAATTCAGTGATAATTAAAATTTTGATAACTTAATAATTCCTTTGGCAGAAAAAATATTGAAATTAATATTTATTCGATGATTATTAGTATTCTTTATGCGATTTTATTTTTGATTTTTAAAAAGTGCGAAGATATATAATTATTTTATTGATATTCATACATGATTTTCAACAGAAAATGTGCAAATTGTATTGATAAATCAAAAATTTTCATTCTTCTTTCAAAAGGAAGTCTACTTTAATTATAATCACCCCGTATTTTAAATTAAAGTCCCACTTTCAAAATGCTGTAAAAAAAAAAAAAAAAAAGAACCATTCGTCACGATGATTTCAAATTTGAACTAAAGTTACTTGAAGAGGGAAAACGGCATGGCATCAAAAAAAAAAAAAGTTCCACCGATTTTTCTCATCCTATTTCGTATGACCTTGCTTGGTGGATGGGATTTCCATTAACAGTGTCACAACTGTTGAATGACTTGGAAGTCATTTTTTCCATTAAAAATCGAAACAATCAAACATAACAGTTGGATTAATGGCAATTCATGCCAAATACGTTGTAATTTCCATTCAAAGTATTACTGGCAGCCGAATTCGCTTTCTTTATGCCACTTACAGCGCCATCTATTAATACACTTTGGAACATTTCTTGATGCCGTACCGTTTCCCTCTTTAAGTATCTTCAGTACAAATTTGAACACATTGTGACGAGTGATTCTTTCTTACAGAATTTTGAAAGTGGGACTTTTAATTATAATCACCTGCACTTAACGATTTAAAATTGAAAAATCCATTGCATTAATAAACCTTAGCAGAAACGCTCTTAAAAAACACTGATGAGTTTGAAAAGGTTTTTTTTTTTTTTTTTTAAACCATAATAGTGAATTTCATTTTTCATCAATTATTTTGTCACATAAAACATAACAAATTTCAAGATAAAATAACATTTTAAACTTTAATCCTGCAAACAAATTTATTCCATAATATTTTTACCTTAAGACAACCGATCATATAATATTTAAAGATTTTAATATTAATAACAAATATAATCTCACATTACATAAAAGTTGTACAAAAATAAAACACTTCTGGAACTAATGCTTTTTAATGTGAATTCTATGTGCTTATATAGACAATGGACCTTTTAAGATAGGAGATATGTGTATAAATTTAGACATTTCTTTTAAGTAAATAGTAATACAAGTGTAATAAATGGTTTAGTTTGCAATGTGTAAGGATTCGAGGAGAATAGTTAGTGAGTTGTTAGTTCTGTATTAAGTGCGAACTCTTTTTAATGCTTACTTTAAACAGAAAGTTATTAAAACTTTGCGTTTGCCTCTGCTTTCTCTTGATTGCTCTTTCGATTGCAGAACCAGTTACCTATGATGAAATGACACATGCAAATTACAAATTTAATATCCAACTTCAGGAATTTTGTGCTGGATATGATCCAAAAACTTACATCTACAGATATTCATTAGTATGTGTATTCAATTAAATTGGTAAAAAACATTTCCAATAGCATCTGAATTTGCAGACAATTTTTGCATTGCATCTTAATTTTATCACGAAAAATAGTATGTATAAAATAAGGTGTTTTGTAAGTTGTTATTATTATTTATTATTATTATTTTTTTTATTCGACCATTGTTTCCCAGTTGTGTAATTTTTGAAATATTACCACGGTATTCTAACTTTGGATTCAAAATTAGCCTGTAAAATTTAAAAGTACATTAGAAAAAGCATTAAAAAAAAAAAAAACACCCACTTAACTCCACATACACCACACCAAGTTGAGAAAAATATTCCATCTCATTTGCCATAAAATACAAGTTCGGTAATTTATTTGAATAAATAATTCGTTCGAATTTGTTCTGCATTCAATTGAACAATACACATGGTGTTCGATCAAACTCTGTAGGGTGACAATAATAGCTCAGAATACGGAATACATTCTCTATGGCCATCCAAAGAATAACATTTATGATGCATATTTTTCAAGAAGAGTGCCAAAGAAAAATATGTGACGTCACATCCAGTGTACGAAAAAGAAGCTGTAATAGAGACAAGAACTACGGTAATTGTATATGATATGTGTTTACATTAAGGATCGCCGTGCATAATGAGGCATGCAAATTGCAGACACCATACAATAACTACACAAAAATAGAGCACCATACTGGGCACACAAAAGTATGGCAGAAAGTAGACAAGCATTTAAGTCTCATTCTGCAATAACTGAAACAGCAATTCCTTCAAATGTCATCATATCAAAAAAAAAAAAATCCAAAGATGTCAGATCTGTTGATCCTGGCAGCAACACAATGGAGCCGTGTCGTCCCACCTGCAAATGGCATTGGTGTCAGGATGATGCCGTGTTGAATAGTGAGAAATATATTATTTCAGTTTGTAACGCATTGCTATTACATTGAAGGCAGATAAAATGTGTAACACATTATTCACGAACGGAATACATTATCCATATGAAAAGACTTCTGATAGTTTCAACCAATACGAGCAACTCAATTTGTATAATTGCCATGCATCGATTACCCATCTCATTTTAAACTGTTCTCCTTTTGCATGCAGTAGGGTAAAATGTTTACTTTAATCTTCGTCTTTCATTTTTGTAGATTCACACGGTTCTAATAAAGCTTATTTTTCGTGCACTGAATACGAAAGCATTCTTTTTCTAGAACATTTTTTTCGAAAAGCATGAGTCAGAGGTAGAGTTCTCTGGTCATTTTTATGTACTCCATGCGAGGCTATGTTTTGTTTATTGTTCTTCTGTCATTTTGTGCTCACTAGGGCTGAACAGACCAGAACTTACAGTTTAAAGTGGACCTTGAACCATTAACAAACATCCATGCCGCCAGCAGATTTCAAACTTGAATGCTGTACCAAAGGCCGGAGGGCTAGCCACTTCGAGATCAGGTTATCATTTTAGGATAGGACTAATATATATATATATATATATATAACCGTTCCTTTGAATTTGTAATTGGAACCCAACATGATTGAACAAAACTTACATGACTGAAATGCACTTCCGTTATTTCTGTTGGCTTAACTTGAATTATTACCATGTGAATATGAAATATTTATCATAAATGCTAGTAGACCAAAATACTGATATTCACAGAAAGCTCTATTCACATCAGGGACAAAAATTCAAGATTTTGAGCAAAAATTGTAATCTTTTTTTTTTTTTTTTTTTTTTTTTTTTTCTGGCAATGTAGTTGAAACCGAAAATTAAGTTCTCAGTGTCATAGTACGAATTTAGGAATGTATCGATTCTTTCCATCAGAAAATCAAGCAATGGCATTGTTCCAAGGTTACAAACACTAAATTTAAGTGATACATCTTCTTGCACTGAAATATACGACAGCATTAGAAGATTAGTGTGTCTAGAATTGCAGATGTTTTGAGAATGCCCATGTGGCTTCTTACAAAGAAAAACTAAGTCACTGAATTGTTAATGTTAATGGTTCTGAAACTTTCTTAGGATTTCTTGAGTGTCGAACTCCTTAAAAACTTTATATGGTTCGCGAACCTTTTTAAAAATGCTATAACTATTGGTTACTGCTAATAAAACATTTCGACAAACAATTATTTATTTAGAAAATGCAAATCTTAGTCATCAAATTTTAATAGGGTGGATGCATCTGCTTTGCCTGAATTAGTTTTTATGTTTGGCTTTTTATTGGTCACTGTAGCTCCCATGACATTTGTCATATCTAATCTGTTTGGAGATACTTTTTTTTTGATAGAAAAAGTATATATAAAATTTTATACATAAAATCAATTAATTTAAGTTAAAATTTAATATAAAGCAACAATTAAACATTTTTTAAAATAGCAAATCATCATCTGATCAATTTAATTGTAAAAACTAATAACACTTCGTTATTTAAAAACTAGATTAAATAAGCCTATTAAGATAATATAACATCTAAAGTATAATCAGTATTATTTTTAAAAAAATCTCACCAAGAAAAAAAAAAATTGAGATGCAGCAACAATTATAGCTCAAAAATTTCATGTAACTTCTCATCTTGGTCCTTAGAGGACTGAGGATCCAAATTTGAGAAGATTGATGTAGATTTTAATTTTTATTAATTAGCATTTTTACATTTATTTACTATAAAAATATTTGATTTCGAACATATACGCTTATTGAATAATTTAGTGTTATTTAGAGTCTAGCCAGCTGCATCATATTGAAATATGTTTAGCATTCACCCTCTCAATTTTAGTGAGTCTATTGAAAGCAAACCTTGAAAATTTTCCAAATCAATTTTCTCATCTCTGAAATTAATTTTTGCATTATATGTATATGCAATGGAAACTATATATAAGAAAATTATATGAAAATATTCACAAAAATAATAAAAATACAGTCAAATTAATCTTCGCAATACAGTGTTCTCGCCATCATTATTATCATGATTTTGTAAATTATCTTCAATTTATATTTTTAATTTTTTTAACAGATTTCAGTAATTAAAAACTACATTTTTAAACGTCTATATGCAAACTTAATATTTCAAAAGTAATGACATGTTAGTTTGTATAAGGTGTGAAATCTAAAGCTTTTAGTAAAACGAAATTTTATACATTTTTAAACCTTTGATGGAAGTACAATCGACCATAAAAAAACCTCATAGAAGTTTTTTTTTTTTTTTTTTTTTTTTTATACTTGATGATTTTTTTTTTTAAACTTTCCCAGGAAAAATATCGCACTACCTTTTTAATTCCTTTTAGTCTTTTTTTGCGTTCTTGGCCCACAATATGAATAACTTTGAATTGACTAGATACTTGATCTTATTTTATAAAAGCAAAACAATGAAATACTAACATTTGTTAAATAATTAAAGCAAATTAAAGGCTCCTTTCAATAATAAGTCTTCTATTTTATATAAATATCATGGCAATTTTTTTTGTATTCTAATACTTGAATTTAAATTTCTTTCACCTCACAACAAAAGCATGATTAGAAATATATTTTATAAATTGCGGTAGAACAACTATCTTAACATGAATGTATCATATTTAATGAATAATTATTTTGAGTTTTAGATATATTTTCAAATATGTTTTACTCAACATAGTAAAAATTCGATTTCAAATTTAAAAACATACCATCTGGTTTTAAAAGAGTGAGTCCGACCAACCACAAGGTCATGTAAGCAATGATGGAAACAAAACACAAGACCATTCCAATTACAAGAAAACTGGTGGGTCCAGCTCGATCGAATTCCTGAAAAGGTATTGAATGTTTTATAAAATAATAAAATAAATTAAATTCCCTTTATTTCATCGGAGTATTTCTATTAATTACTTTAATTGCATTAGAAAATATGACTTATTAGCCATGAAGTTATGGGTATTGTTTCAGGTAGCCTTGATCAGTTTGTTTCCTTGACCACTTTCAATGTTTCTTATTGGCTTATTTATTTAAATTTTAAATTCCTTTTATGAGCTATTCTTATTGGTTTATTTAAATTTAATTTATTGCATAGTGCTTTATTTAATTTATTGCATAGTGCTTTATTTAATTTATTGCATAGTGCTTTATTTAATTTATTGCATAGTGCTTTAATTTATTGCATTGTGCTTTATTTAATTTATTGCATTGTGCTTTATTTAATTTATTGCATTGTGCTTTATTTAATTTACTGCATTGTGCTTTATTTAATTTACTGCATTGTGCTTTATTTAATTTACTGCATTCTGCTTTTATTTAACTTACTGCATAGTGCTTTATTTAATATATTGCATTGTGCTTTATTTAAAAAAACTATACAAAATATATAATCGTTTGGAAAAATCTAATCTGTTTACTTTTCAGTTTTGAACGATAACAGATGAACATAATTTATTGCCTGCGTTTGATTTATTGATGCGTTTTCTTTGTTTAAGATTGCTGTTAGCGTTTTGTTCTTACATTACATTCTAAATTTTATGGTAACCTGTATATCGGCCCATCGATTAGTTATTTTTCTTTTACAGATAATGTAAAGAAAGAATTTTGAAGTTTTCTAAATTAATAATTTTAAACATATAATTATCGTTTTTCAAAATTAAGTGAAAATTAAAAGAAATTTTAATATTAAGATTTGGCAATAGCTGTTTTTTAAAATAAGAGTAAATCAAGTTAAAAAGCTATTCGTTTTAATCATGTGGCATCAGGATACTAATTTAGAAATAAAAAATTATTTGCTAAATTTTAGTTTATTATTCATCTAGCTTAATTTTTTTTTCTTTTTGTTGTGGAATTTCTTTTAAAAAATATTTTTTATTTCTAAATATAGTGATTACTTACGTTTGTTATTGATTTTCTTTACTTCAAGTTCTTTAAAAGAATTTACGTATAAAGTTTTTCAAAAGAAGTAAACATTTTTAAAAAGCTTAAATAAAATGGCACCTCTATTATAAAAATTGAATTAAATATTTAAGAGTATATTTAAATTTATTCGATTATTAGTGGATATTTTAATTTGTTTCTTATAAATTCGACAGTTGATGATAAAATCCTATTAATAGATACTTACATGACCAACAATTACTGGCATAGACATTTCTCCAACTGCTGCCCCAAACACAAGAAAACTTGTAGTGGAAGCTAAAGAGGAAAAAAAATAATGAATACATAAAGATTATGAAGACTTTTACTTTATTAAATTATAGAAACAATTTTAATATTTTAAATACCTATAAGCCTTGTTGAATTTGATAAATTACGGATGACGCAATTTTTTTTTTATTTAACATATTAAATTTCATTCGAGTAGTATATCGTTTTAAATATGCATTAACTGGAATCGAATTATTCTTTTTCAGAATGGCAATAAAGAATTGTTTCGTACTTTAAATATATAATTAATTTAATATTAGAATTCTTTAATTACAGTTCTTTGAATTAATAATTCTTTTAATTCATTTTTTAACAATTAGAGTTATTTTAATTTAATGGAAGATTTAACATATTAAATTTCAATCGAGTAGTATATCGTTTTAAATATGCATTAACTGAAATCGCATTATTCTTTTTCAGAATGGCAACAAAGAATTGCTTCATACTTTTTAAATATAGAATTATTTAAAAACCATTTCATTTTATTTATAATATCTCACAACATTAAAAAAAAACCATTTACATAGGCATAAAAAAGGATGAAATGACAATTCATAAAAAAGAATATATCGCAAAAATTACACTATCTTAAAAAAAAAAAAAAAATTGGAATTTTATTATTTTGTTTAAAAGCCATCATTCGTCTTAGAAGGTGGCCAGAGTTCCTAACATCGATACAAAAAAAAATTCACACTAATTTAGAACGCTTCGTAAATGTTTCATTGTACTTCGTAGTGTTCATTGCTTTCTGCAACTGTTGCTTGCGAAAAGCATCTTGACAGCTTTGAATATTATTTCAAGTTTTCTGTTCTAGTAATAGTATTTACACTCAAGAGCCAAAACATTATGACCACCTGTCAATAACGAGTTGGCCCACCTTTGGCGCGCAACACAGCTTCAACGCCGCCTTGGCATGGATTAATACCACCACTTAATACCAGTTAAATACCACTTCCACCTGATCACGTGCCTTCCACGTCATCTAGGCGAGTTCATTGCAAAATGTAGGGGTGGTCATAATGTTTTGGCCCTTAAGTGTATTAAAAATAACTTAATTAAAAAAAAAAATTAAGCGCAGCTTTATTTCTAAACGCAATTTTAAAGAAAGAATGCATACTATTTCAAAACATCAACCAAGAACTCATTCATATTTACATAAAAGTAATTGTGCATTTTTAATTTTCACTTACGAGTGACATGTATGTACTGTTCTGCTAGCGATAATGCAGTAGGAAACACACTACTCATGAAGACTCCTAGCAAACAAGTTCCTATAATCAGCATCACATGGCTATACCGTAATACCAGCATAAGTAGTAAGCCTACAGTACATCCCATCTATCAGAGGAAGACGGAAAACAAAAGTCACAAAATATATTAAGTCAGTTTACACAAAATTCATAATTATTTAAAAAATTGTTTTTATTACTTACTATGTTACAAAACAACATAAACGACGACGAAAGTTTGGTAGCCAAAGCTATAGACAGTAATCTGCCAGCAGCAAACATGCCCTGCAAGATATTATTAAATTTTCAACTGTAAAAAGAAAACTTAAAGAAAAAATCTTACTAATCTTATAAAAGTTTATTAAAAAATTAAGTTAATGTGTTTTTATTTAAAATTCACCAATGAAATAAAACTATTTAGAGAGTTGATTTTAACTCATCATTCAAATACTAAAGGGAAATTGGATGAAACGTGACTTATATGAACCGCTAATTTTATAAGACTCAATTTTTAAATAAGCCGACTCAATTTTTAAATAAGCCCGACTCAATTTTTAAATAAGCCCGACTCAATTTTTAAATAAGCCCGACTCAATTTTTAAATAAGCCCGACTCAATTTTTAAATAAGCCCTGACTCAATTTTTAAATAAGCCCGACTCAATTTTTAAATAAGCCCGACTCAATTTTTTTAAATAAGCCCGACTCAATTTTTAAATAAGCCCGACTCAATTTTTAAATAAGCCCGACTCAATTTTTAAATAAGCCCGACTCAGTTTTTTAAATAAGCCCGACTCAATTTTTAAATAAGCCCGACTCAATTATTTAATTGGACGGATGTTGAGTCCCACAGAATTATTAATTAGTCAAACAAATAAGTTCGACTCAAATTAATAAGTCCGTTTCAAGTTATTTAATTAAATAAGTCCGATTCAGTTATTTTAATTAAATAAGTCCGATTCAGTTATTTAATTAAATAAGTCCTACTGAGTGAATCAGAGTTATCAATTTACTGATTCAGTTAAATGAGTCTGGATAACTTCCTCAACGAAGGAACATAGTGCATATTGCTAAAAATTGAATTATTTTTGTATTTTTTATGTAAACTTTAAACTTCATCATTTTCTAACTTTGAAATCACGGACACCGTTTTCGTTGACCCTGCATATACATGATTGTGGGAAAGTGCATCTGTTCGGGTGGTTGGGGGCAGTCATTGTTCTGGGTGACGTCACCAGTAGCAAAACGAATGCGTTTCAGAAGGGGGGAGAGAGACCGTTAGAACGAAGAAAAAAAAAAAAATGCAGGTTCATATTACAGGCCTAACGTAAATTTGACCATTTATATATAATATGAAAAGCAATATATTTAGACTTGCCTATCGCTTAAACATGTTTCTTTATTCATATGTGCATCATTTTACATATTTGGCATCAAATTAAATGACGTCAAAGCTTGCATTTGGTGTCAGATTATATGAGTGATCAAATTGAGTCTCAACAAATCTCAGAGAGAAAAACATTATGAAATGTTTAGCATATATTAAATATATGTTAAACATTTCATAGATTATTAAATATATATAAATAAAGTGAAAATTTATAATTTTTTTTTTTTTTTGCCATTGAGTAAAATATTCAACACATTAATTATAGCTTTGATCTCAAAACTGAAGGTAATTAAAAATTTTAAAAATCTCAGATATTAATATGAAAATAGGGCTCAATATTATAACAATACAAAGTCAACATAGACTTTGTATTGTTATAATATTGAGCCCTATTTCATTTTAAATAAACAAATGTAACATTTAAATGTTAAATAAATGTATTTTATAAATATTAGGAAAAATTAAAAGCTATTAGCACAAGGATAATCTTTTTAAAATATTTTATATATTTTTAAAATTACTAAGTTATAAATAATAATTCATATTTAAAAATCTTCATTCTGTTATTCGTCAACAATATTGTAACAATATATAAGGAAATATAGTTCCGTGTACTAATAAATTTACTGTTATTGAATCAAATTATTTCATTGATATTTTTTTTTCCCCCGTAGTTACTTTTTTTTTTAAAAGTTAAAACAGTTTCATGTATATTAAATGAACATAAATTATGCTATTAATATTTTTCTTTTAAAATCGTATATTCATTTATTTTAAATTGACATAATTTACCGAATATTACAAAAGTAAATTACAGCAATAAATAAAATATATCAAGAAAAAGAAACAAAAGTGATAATGTAATTGTGCTTCCTCCTACCCACTGTACAAGAGAACCTCTTGTGGCTTTCAGAAGAAATGGTCAGTAGGCCTGAGATTATCACCCGAGAGGAAGTACAGCACAATCGGCGCTGCCGCTGAGAAACGTTTAGTACAGCGCAATCACGCGCTTCTGTTGAGAAACGTTCAGTTTGTAATATCTCATTCCCGAAAGAAAATGCATTCCATACAACCCCCTGCGTATAAGTTTACCTACAGACTCTCACCCGAAGTGGATATATATTTCGCGCATACCCGAATAACTTTATTTTTTTTTCGGCTTATTCATGGAATCCTTCACGAATTTATACTTATCTGTCTTTAAATGTGTTAAATATTGTACATATCTAATTATACATGTGTGATGTCTGTGTGTGTGTGTAAATAAAGCTGTGAGTTCTCAAACCTGTGCCTCAAGTCTCTCAATCAATCAGTTACAATACAACTGCACAACAAGAACACTATAATAATAAATAAATAAATTACTAAAAGTCCACAAAGATGATCAACAGAAAATATTTACCCAAAATAAAGCGTTGAGATAAGCTGCATCTGATTTATGAAACTTAACAGGTCCTTTAACTGCGTAGGAATAAATATAACCGCCATAAGCTGCCTGTAATCCAATAAAAAAAAATTTCAAATCAAATTTAAATATTTCGCTACATACTAAATAATATTTATTTCAAAAAGTTTTATGCATTCTATGTAGTGCATAAAACTGAATAAAATTTTATTATTTTAATGAAAGTATTATTGAAATAAGATTTTATTAAATGTTAAGCAATAAGATTTAAAAATTT
Organism: Caerostris extrusa; assembly: GCA_021605095.1. Classification (NCBI taxonomy): domain Eukaryota; kingdom Metazoa; phylum Arthropoda; class Arachnida; order Araneae; family Araneidae; genus Caerostris; species Caerostris extrusa. The sequence continues at coordinate 28,468 of BPLR01001593.1, forward strand.
TTATGAAACATGAGTAAATAAATAAATCGTACTCATTTTGATTTTTTCTAAACAAATAGTTTTCTACTCGTAAAATGCAATAATATTTAATAAGATTTATCAATCTGAATCTGTCAATTTTTATCAATTTTTATAATAGTTAAAATGTTGTATCTCTGTCATAAAATTATTCTAAATGCACTGAATTAAACTCATTTACTTCGTAAATGTATTTAATCTTTTAATTTTAAAAGTGTAATAAACAAATGTCAGAGGCCACATTATGCTAGGCTTTAGAGGCTTTATGCTTAGAAAGCTTAAAAGCTATCAAATGTTAGAGAACACACAGCAATTCAGTAGATTCAATACGACTTCATTTTAATACTTTAAAATAGAAATGTAATTATTTTCACTGTGAAAATAAACATTTGATTCATTTACAAGCGCATAAAGTTTGTTTGTCGATACATTAACAAAAAATCTAAATAAAATATATAGGCCGTTTTTGTATTCTTATTTCATTGTAACTTTGTGAGTGTTCTTGAAGTACATGAGTCAGAGTTTTTAAGACAAAAGCCAAAGTACAATATCATTTCTATGATTTCATATAAATAACCAAATGACCATGAATCATATAAAATTGATCACGAATCATATAAATGATCGTGAATCATAAAAATGATTTCTGAATGATTTATCAAATACATACTGATAAAAAATGTAAACCACTGCAATTTACCTGAAGTCCATCATAGAGAAACATTAGAATAGCTGAAAGAACAGTAACAACAACGATCTGGGCCATATTTTTAGGGACCTGATCCGAAATAGAACGGCTTTCAGGCTCTAAAAATGACAAAACATTATAAATACAATCATTAAAAAGAATTTAATCATCATTAATGCATTACATAATCGAATCCTATTTACTAAATATTGATTTTCTAGCTTTAAATAAATAATTAATTTTTTTTTTTTATTACAGAATAAATGTAAAAAGCATGCAGAATATAAAGTAGCTTATCTATTAACTCTAGCAAATTGATTGAAATGAACTTTGATATTTAGCCTTTTGAAACTGCATGAATAAAATTTTGTTTCTATCGTTACAATTTTAAATCAACAAATATTGGATATCTTCCAGTGCCAACGCCTTTATTTATTTTCCTGTCATTGAAAAAATCATTTTCGTTAAAAAGAACTCAGCAAATAAATATTGAAAACTTTAGATGAATCAGTATGAAATAAAAGTTGATTTACAACGAAAATATTTATCATACATTTAATAAAGCAAAAAAAGTTAATTTGCTCTTCTAAAAAAATACATTTTAAATAACGTTTTATAGACAAAAAAAAAAAAAAGTTTTTTATAGAAACATTTAAGTTCGAAGTTTTATATTATTGCCTATATATTATGCCTATTGTTTATATTATTGCAATATTTAATGCTTCTTAAAATACTCACTTTATGATTTAACATTGTGTGCATGTGTGGTTTTAAGCTAAAAATGATTTGAAAAAAATGTTACGATTCTTTTAATATTGCTAACAGTTTCGTTAATAAGTTTCAATCTCCATTCACAATTTAAGATAGTTTAAATAATGATATGATATAATATAAAGAAAATAAATTATCACATAAGCGTTTAGAGTTATAATCTGGAAATATCAATACATAAAAAAAAAAAAAAAAAAAAAATACATTGTGTTTTGTAATCGAACGATTTTAAAGGCCATATTAACCAAAGCGTACCACAATGTTTAATTTGTACATATTTTAATTGTTACATAGTTATAAAAAAAGTTTTGAAAAAGGCTAAAAAAATCTAAAATTAAACTTTATTTAAAAAATATAGTTTGTAAACAAAATTTTAAATTCTTATTCCTTTATACCGTGAATAAGTTTAAAAAATCTGTTACAATTTCGCTAAAGTTAACGTTTGACATTCTCAGTTATATTTAAATGATTGTAATTAAGCATATAATAACTTTTCAAAAAATAATAATCTAATTACTGCCATTAAAATTGACAGAATGATAATGTAATGGATATTCTTTCACTTTGCATAAAGGTCGCGAAACTTTATTATTATTTTTTTTTTTACCAGTATTGAAAAGGTGGCTTTCATTACGACAAGACGCTAATATCTCCAATGTAATTATTAAAGGAAGAATGCATGACTCACCCTCCACACTCTCATATTCTTTGGTGCTTTTCTCCTCTCTGTTCGGAGGGGCTCCACCCAACAATCTCAGACAGTGCTTTCTGCCCATTAAGGTGAAGGTGAGGATCACCACAGGAACCTATAGTAATAATTTATTACAGTAATGGCGTCATTTGGGATATAAACTGATAAAATGTTTTTAAAACTTCGTAAAAAGTCTTATGAAAAGAAAGCTTAAAATTTATTAACAATTTGTTAATTTTGGATTTTTTTAATAATTTATCAAGAAATAAATTTTATTTTATGCATTTCATTCATATTATATGCATGTATATATGCATAAAATACATGCATATATCTATATATACAAGTCCATATATGCATATATATTTACAAAATATGCATATAAAATACACACAAATGTACGCATATACATATATAGAAATACCTCGAAGTTAAGCTATAAGTGAGTCAGACAAAAATCGCTTACATTATTAACTTCATATATACATATAAATTTTGTTTAACTGGGACACAAGGATTAACAAAATAATAGATAGTAATTAATAAAATTGTAATTCTTTATACAGTCAACTCTTTATAATTTTCCCACTTTTTACAATGTGACACAATTCGTTCGAAAACAAGGTCATATTTCTTGCAAAATGTAAAAAATTTTCATTTTTACCTCATCATTAAATTTGGAATTAAAATTAACTCTTGGCAATAATAGGACAAAAATATATTGATTACTTTTAAGTTATTTTGCAATCAAAACGCATTAGAATATATCAATTCGTAAGGGAAATTAAAACAAAAAAAGGAAAAATTAATCGAAGATAAAAAATTTAATTGATAAAGACAGAATTAGAATAATGGTTATGAATTAAACACTGGAAAATAAAGTTTCCTTTTATGATTTAATAATCATAGAACAAATTAATTGAATAACAAGGTAGTTTATGAAGTTACAGTTTGATCAGTAAAGCCAAAATAGAGAGAGAGAAAAAAAATGCATAATTCCGAGTTAGCCTAAGTAAAGGTATTACTGTATATATATTCACATTAAATACAAAATGTTTTAGAATTCTTAGTTTTCTTATAATTTTTCTATACTACGCAATGATTCCCATATTGTTGTTTCAATATTATCTCATGGAGCTTAGATATGACTTACTGTTCAATAAACTATTTTTTTGATAACAAGAATACTACTTTTAATCCTGAAAAACAAGCAATGTCTATCAAACTAAATTCTTTATTACAATTAAAAACTGTTTTCACCCAATTCGTGGTTCAGTGGCAAAGCGTGTCGCTGGTGAGCATTAGGCGGAGATTCAATCCACTGGCGGCTTTGTTGTAGACACTATTTCAAACACGTTTCACGTTTCAAAACACCATTTCAAAACGTTTGTGATGTTTAACATCTTGTCTTGTTAGTCGAACTACTTGGGAGTTTTTCAGCAGTGTAATTCCCCGTATAAGTCCACCTATATCAAGGGTCGCTCCTTGCGCCCGCCCTCTTCAATATTTATATAAATGGCACGAGAGATGCCCAACATCACCTTTTGCTAGCTGATGATACGGCGATAGCCACACAGAACAAATCACCTCAGCTTGCTGTTAAAGACCTTCAATTTTCAGTTTTTAAATTAGAAAAATGGTTAACCACCTGGAAAATTAAAGTTAATGCCACTAAATCATGCTCGGAAGATCGCGTTTTCTCCATTAGGAGTATCACTCTTTTTGTCCAGCCGTCCCCTGGGTAACTGAATATAGATATAGACCCAAAATTATCTTTCAATTCCCATATTAAGAATGCAGTTGCTAAAGCAACTGGTGCGAGTATTAAACTCCACTGCCTAATTTCTCGAAAGAGTAGGCTTGCGATCAAACACAAGATCCTGCTCTACAAGTCTATCATTAGACCTATCTTGGCTTATGGTAGTCCTATCTAGGCCTCTACCCATTGACAAACATCAAGAGACTCCAGGTTTTCCAAAATAAACACCTGGATGATTGCTGGCACCATGGGTTCGTCGTATTATCCACAGAGATCTTCGAACCTATTCCTAATTATATAATCAAAATTTCAAAGAATTTTCTTGAAAAATGTCCTCAGATTAGCAATGAGTTAATCCGTCGACTGCCAACCTATCACCCTGGGGTGAAGAGCTCCCCAGAAAAGACCACGGGCAGTCTACGATGTCTCCTATGAGTGTTTTCCTAAGAAACACCCTGTTATCTGAACAAGCGCAAGCGAGTTCAGGTAATGGGGTGAGCCTTGCTCATTGAGAAGTTATCTCAATGCGTATCCGATTACTTTTGGCTTAAAAACTAAATGTAAATTTAATTCTAACGAACTGGCGCAGAGGTAAAGATTCGGATCTTTGACCGCGAGGTTGAGGGTTCAGATCAGAACTCTGTTCCTTTTTCTATTCCCCCTTTTTATTGCTACGTTGTGCTTTAAATTCATTATAACTTTCCGACTAGTAACTAAGTTAGGTTTTTATTTTTCGTTCGCTTTTTACCTTTTTTTTTTTGTTAGGAAAATAAAAGGATAGATATAAAATTATAAAAATAAAAATAAAAATTATAAAAATGAAAAATCAAACAAAAACTATAAAAATGAAAACCAAATAAAAAAATATAAAATGAAAATCAAATAAAAAGTATAAATTTAGAAAATAATCACAGGTTCTGTGATGGGCCTTTTTGTGGGGACTTTGTTTACCATTTTTATTTCAGGTGCTCCTATTGGCTCCCACGATTCAGCATAATTCTCCAATCAGTGTTCTGTAAGCAACGGGTTGGGGGGTTGTTTACGTTTTGCAATAGTCTATGGCATCGACAACTGGTTAATTGTACCGAATTTAAAACTTAACTTTTAAATTCTTTTTTATTTTTTATCTTACTTTTTTAAATAGTATTCTTTTCTTTTTTTTTTTTTGAGTACCATACATTAATTTTAGAAACTTTAATCTTTAAATTTTTACTAACAATAATTAAGCAGCCTTTTATAATTCAAGGCATATTTATTATCTAAGATGGAGGTTTTGGGGAAATTTGTTGGTTCCGTAATCGGTACGCCAGTTGCCAGTCCACCTAGAAGGCACTGCCCACCTTTTTCAGCGACTCGGAGCCAGTCAGAGTCATTACAGGTGCTCCATAACAGCCTTTTCCGCTCATGAATAGATTATTCATGGGGTGTTGATGAGTTTTCTCCCATATGATACGAAAAGCGAGGTAGTTTAAACGTCCTCCCGGAAGGCACTGGCCTATTTCTTCGACGTCACGGAGCCGAGTGAGACTTCTACCTACGAATGCTCCATCACAACAGAAGCTCTCCCTCCTTTCCTTCCTTGAGAACACGGGTTCTTAGAATTGGTCTAGATGTTGCTGTCTACCAAGTGGGATAAGAAAAAAAAAAAAAATTGTTTTGCCTTGATAATTTATCGTAATGTTTGTTGATATCACTTTGTCTGGTTTTCTTTTACCATCAAAAGTTATTGCATACAATTGCATCTTTTTTTAAAAAAAGTGCCCTACATAAACTTTTTCCATGTCACATTTTGATTTTAACATGGAAATTCAATTTGGCAATGAAATGTGAATTTAGGATTATCTGTTTGAAATTTGTGTTGGTATAATCCGTTAGCATTTCGTTAGTATCGCTTTGCTGATAATTTTGAAATACGAATTCAATAAATTGTTATAAGTAAAAAAAATAATAAATTTTTAAAACAAATTAATTTAAAAATACAAAATTTTAAATAAAAAATTAATAGAAAGAATTTAGTGAAAAAATATAATGTAAATAATTGAGTTTGAAAAATAATTCGTGATTAGCATAGAATTAGATTCGGTATTATTGGCTTTATTTATAAATACATAATGGAAAATGGTTGATGGTTAAACTTTAATATGAATAAGAAAGAAATTAAAGTGTATGGTTTTAAATGATATGATTTATAATAATGATTTTAAATTATATGACTTATAATAATGATTTTAAAAGAATATGACTTATAATAATGATTTTAAAAGATTATATGACTTATAATAATGATTTTAAATTATATGACTTATAATAATGATTTTAAATTATATGACTTATAATAATGATTTTAAAGAATATGACTTATAATAATGATTTTAAAGAATATGACTTATAACAATGATTTTAAAGAATATGACTTATAACAATGATTTTTAAAGAATATGACTTATAACAATGATTTTAAATGATATAGTGTATGATTTTAAAGAAATTAAAGTAATTTTTGCGTATGAACATTTATTCTCGGATTTTGCTTTACAAATTTTTATATCGATATCTATCACAATTAAAGTTATGTTCAATAACCTTGTTTGATTAGCTATTTTTCTTTGTCATTAATAAAACGCGTTATGTTTTTCATTAATTTAAAATCAAAGTTAAAAAAAAAATACTAATAAGATTTTGATTCAAACTTTTTTAACTTGGAAAAAAAGTTTTTTCAAATTTATACAATCATTGTTTATTAGCATTGCTAGAGTAATGATAAATTTACATCGTTACATTTTTCCAATCTATTGAGATATTACATTTTTATCAATATCCAATTAAAATTTTATTAATAGAATAGCTTTTCTTTTTTATCATCTTTGATGTAAATGTGTTAAAGAACTACGTGAATGAATTTGAACTATCGAAAGATCTGTAGATTTACATACAAATAATGAAAATCAATTTTTGTATTCTTGTATCAATATGCAATCTGCTTTTTAAGATTATTACGTGAATATTGGCATGGCTACTGAATATTCATGCAGCTCTGCTACTACTATAAAACCGCGAATGCATAACAACGACAGTGACAATGACACAGTCCCCAGAACGGGCCCCATGCTTACACTGCAGTACCCTTTATACTACCATGGTCTATGATACCCTTGTCGTTGTACCCGAAATGAGGAGAGGTATAAATCTTAAACGTATTCAACTCTAACGGTAGAGGAATAACACAATTGTGTTTCTATTTATCTTTTTAATCAATTTTGAAGTCAAACCAACTCAGGGTTTATCTACTGCAGTACATAGAAGACATTGAAGTCAATATATTTAAAAAAAAAAAAAAAAAAAAAAAAAAAAAAACCGATTTTTTTCTATACAACAAAAGTAATTTAGTAAAAGTAACAAAAAGTAAAGACCTTGAACTCTACAATATAATGGAAAATCTTTCTCGTTAGTGGCATAAACTCAGTCTTTTAGTTGATATTGGATAATAAAATCTATGTCGTATTGAAACTATGTAAAACTAATAAATTCATCATAACCAAGTTTAATCGCAGATCAAATTATTAGATAAAAATTGGTAAAAAAAAAAATGTTGATTTTCTTTATGAAGAATCATTACATCACATAACATTTATCATATAAATAATGATATAATTCATAACAATTTCTGATTTGGTTTATAAAAAATTCCGTGGAGGTTTTCTAATTTTTATGATATTATATAAAAAGTAATGATAATATTAGATATTTTGTATCGGCTTTCAATACAAAAAAGAAAAAAATACTTTTTTCAGTTAAAAAAAAAAGAAAGTTAAATGGTTACTTAAAAACTTTTCTATAAAATTGTATAAAGAAGTTTAAAAAAATAAAAATAAATAAAATACGTAGTTTAATAATAGTAATAATAACTATTACTAATTCTAATAGTAATAATAACTATTCGATTCGTGACCAAATGGCAACGTTGGATACAACTTATGTTTAACAATAACAAGAATAAATAAATAAAAAGCAGTAACAATAATTTCCATGAATAATTTATTTTACGAATAAAATTTTAAATAAATTCAACGGAAAGTATTGTTTTCCACCTCAAGAAAAAAAAAAAATTTTTCAGCAAATATAAATGTTTACTTAAAATATTTTCTTATAAACTTGTGTAAAAGAATTAAAAACAAAATGCGTAGTTTAATCATTCGTAATAACTGTTCGATTCGTGACCAAATAGCAACGTTAAATAGTACCTAGGTTCAACAACAAAAAAATAAATAAATAAAAACAGTAACAATAATTTCCATGGGCAATTTATTTTACGAAAAAAATTTTAATAAGTTTAACGAAAAATATTGCTTTTCAACTCAAAAATGAAAACTTTTCAGTAATAGTAATAATAATAAATAAATGGCAACTTAACATTTTTATAAAATTCATAATTTTTTTTTTTTTTTTTTTTTCGTAGTTTAATCAGTCGTAATTTTCGATTCGTAACCAAATAGCAATGTTCAAAAAACCCCAACGTTTTAAATTAAAATAACAGTAACAATTTCCATGAATAACTAATTTTTTAAATAATTTTAAATAAGTTCAACAAAAGTATTACTTAAATTTTTTTCATAAAAAATAAAAAAGTTTTAAAAAAATATATAAAAGGCGTAATTTAACCAATAGTAATAATAACATAAAGTCCGATTCATAATAAATAGCAACGTTAATAACGTTCAAAAGCAACAAAAATTGTTAATAGTAATGAAATTTTATTTATTTTACGAATAAAATTTTAACTAAATTTAACATCTGTATTCACTTCAGTTGTCATAACTTATGCTTTTTCGCCTGTTTTGGTACAACTAAAATAAATTTCATTTTATTTTTTTTACTTACAAAAATATGGAAGACATTCAAATTTTTTTCTCGCGCCATTTTTTTTTTTTTTTTTTTCCCTCATGATTTTTTTTTTTTTTTTACATCGTTATGAAAATTTTTTACATACAAATAGAAATTCAACTCTACGTGTAAAAATACTTCAATATTCGTAACGGACTGAAATAAATAATGTTAAAAATAAATTGTTAATAAAAATGTTTAATAAAAATTAAAGATAATAAAATTTTTAAAAATCAATGTTAAATAAAAAATTGTTAACAAAAATAAATGTTGATAAAAAACATTAATAAAAATAAAAAACGTTAATAATAATAAATGTAAATAAAAAAACGTTAATAAAAATAAATGTTAATAAAAAACGTTAATAAAAATAAATGTCAATGAAAAAAACGTTAATAAAAATAAATGTTGATAAAAAAACATTAATAAAAATAAACGTTGATAAAAAAACGTTAATAAAAATAAATGTAAATAAAAAAACGTTAATAAAAATAAATGTTGATAAAAAAACGTTACTAAAAATAAATGCTGACAAAAAAACGTTAATAAAAATAAATGTTAATTAAAAAACGTTAATAAAAATAAATGCTGATAAAAAACGTTAATAAAAATAAACCACGTTAATAAAAAAAAGTGTTAATAAAAATAAACCACGTTAATAAAAAAAAAAGTGTTAAAAAAATAAACAACGTTAATAAAAAAGTGTTAGCAAAAATAGTGTTAAAAATAAATAACGTTAATAAAAAAAAAGTGTAAATAAAAATACGTTAATAAAAAGTAAATAAAAATAAATAACGTTATTAAATTGTTAATAAAAATAAAGTTAATAAAAATACATGTTAAACAAATTTAACTTTCTTATTTCCTCAATTGTCATAACTTGTGCTTTTTTTTTCTCCTGTCTTGTACAATTAAAATAAATTTGGTTTTTTTTTTTTTTTTTCCTTACTTAGAAAAATCTGGAACTTATACCAAATTTTTTTTTCCCTACCAATTTTTTCCCCCTCATGATTCTTTTTATATCGTTGTGAAACCGCCCCTATTATATAAAAGAGATTCGTATGTAGTACGTGTATAAAAATGCTTCCTATAATATATTCATGACTGACCATAGTGAGAGCCATGATCAGGAAAGCATAGTCTATCTGGTCATCTCTCGAGCTTCTTCCAGTGTGGCGGCGGGCAGGGTCTCGTTCGAGTAGTCCGGGAAGAAGGGCGTCGTGTCGTTCGAGAGGAAAGGGCTGCAGTCCTCGTTCAGCAGGAAGGGCTGGGCGATCATGGGGCTCAGGAACGCTCCCACCCCGTAGAAGAAGTGGATCGCCTGCAGGGAGAAAGAAAAAAAACACGTTTTTCTTCAATAATACAATGAGCGGAAGCAATTAGAATCATGGCCATGTTAATAAAATTCCATACATGGATGGGAATCATCCTTTTGAGTGATATACACAAAAATTAAAAGGTCTGAGGATAAATTTTCTGTTAACTGATTTTTATTGAGTTTGATAATTTTGAAAATGAGCAATTTGGCTCTTTACCAATCATTTTCAATCTGACGTTTTCACGTAGTATCCCAACTATGTACCATTATATCTTGTAACAAAAATAATTATTGAATAACCTGTTTAAAGAGTATTTTATTCACTTATTAGACTGCTTTTAACCACAAAATAGATTTTTTTTTTTTTTTGAGGTATTTAAAAAAATATATATAATTCAATGTAAAAATGTTGCTTAAATTAATTTGCTTTAAATTCAACGTTCAGTTTCATTTATCATATGTATAAATCGTTCAGTTTCATTTATCATATGTATAAATCGTTCAGTTTCATTTTTATCATATGTATAAATCGTTCAGTTTCATTTATCATATGTATAAACGTTCGTTTCATTTTTCAGTTTCATTTATTAAATATAAATTATTCAATTTCATTTATTAAATATAAATTATTCAATTTCATTTATTAAATATAAATTATTCAATTTCATTTATTAAATATAAATTATTCAATTTCATTTATTAAATATAAATTATTCAATTTCATTTATTAAATATAAATTATTCAATTTCATTTATTAAATATAAATTATTCAATTTCATTTATTAAAAGATTATACACAAAATATGTGTTCATTTTATCCAATACATGTTCATTGTATTGCAAAAGATCCAATTAACACGAAAGGAAGGCATTGTAATTTGGATAAGCCTTCTTAGAAACAAATTACATTAATGAATACAAAAAAAAAAAAATGCAATGCTCATATTGTTATATTATTTCCACATTTTTTATTTCTGTCCTCTAAAGCTCAAATATAAATTTTATGAAACTTTGTCATCAATTTTAATCGGAAATGTTGTTTATCCTTTCAATTTTGAATCAGATACAAATAGCATGTATTATCTCTCAATCTCTTATTAAGAAATGCTATGGAACGCTGTACTTTTTGAAATAATGCTTAGTTATGAGAAGAAAACATTTAAAACATATCAATTCTTAGATGTTTGTTATTCAGTAAAGTAAACAATTATGTAGCATATTCTGTAGTTCATGCGTTTTCTTAATCTATTTACATAGATCAGATAACCTTGGATCGGATGCTACGCACGTGGGGTTATCGTATTTCGCTGGTTAGAAAAAAATGTTTAAGATAAAATTTTGTTCTTTTTCTAATTAGTTTTAAAAAACATTTAGAATATACTACATGGTGTGGTTATATCTCAGTTTTCTGCAAAATCATTCAAAATAAATGACTACAAATTTTATAAACAATTATTTTTAACCAGACAAAAAGGTTGGTGTTAAGGTTAAGGTTATAAGTATATCTATTGCTCTACATAATTTCTTTTTGTTGAATATGTATAAGTTACCTGCAAGAAAGGAAATACATCTTTGCCATAGATACATATAGAAACGTTAGCTAAAGTACCAATGGTTCCCAAAATCGCCAAAATGATAGCCAGTGCCCATAGAGCCTTGCACAATCATTCAAAATAAATGGTCGCAAATTTTACAAACAATTATTTTCAACCAACAAAAGTACTTATAGCCTTAACCTTATTACCAAACATCTATTGCCATTTTTGTTGTTGTTGTTGAATATGCATAACTTACCTGAAAGAAAGACAATACATCTTTTCCATAGATACATATCATAGAAACATTAACTACAGTATCAATGGTTCCCGTGAAGAAACCCATAACAGCCAAAATGATGGATAATGCCCATAGAGCATTGCACAATCATTCAAAATAAATGGTGCCAAATTTTACAAACAATTATTTTTAACCAGCAAAAAAAAAGGTTGGTGTTAATGTTATAAGTACATCTATTGCCATTATTTTGATGAATATGTATAACTCATCTACAAGAAAGGGGACACATCTTTTCCATAGATGCATATCAGAGTAACATTAGCTACAGTATCAATTCCCATGAAGAAACCTATAACCACCAAAACGATGGCCAGTGCCCATAGAGCATCGTAAAATCCTTCAAAATAAATGGCCCCAAATTTTACAAATATTTCTAACCAGCAAAAAAGGTTAGCAATAAGGTTAAGGTTGTAAGTACATCTATTATACATATTCGTACAAAAAAATATATGACAACTCACCTGAAAGAAAGGGGATACTTTACCATAGATACCTATTATAGAAACGTTAGCTACAATGGCCAGTACCCATAGATCATTGTAAAATCATTCAAAATAAATGGCCACCAATTTTATAAACAATTACTTTTAACTCTGAAAAAGAGGTTGGTGTTAAGGTTATAAGTATAACTATATTTTTGGTTCAATATGTATAACTCACCTGCAAGAAAGGGGATACATCTTTTCCATAGATACATATCATAGAAACATTAGCTACAGTATCAATGGTTCCCATGAAGAAACCCATAATCGCCAAAACGATGGCCAGCGCCCATAGAGCATTGCATAGAGGAATTGAAGCCATAGTGACGGTCATCATAGACGTACCTACTATCAGCATCATTTCTCTAGAAAATCTGTATAAATATAAAGAGAGAAAGTAATCAGACAAAAAAAAAAAATAATTATCAGCCAAATTACAGATACATACAAGAAATAAATGGCTAATCATTAACGTAAGATACTAACTGCATTAACTATGATTCAAATCACAAGATAAAAATCGTAGTATGTGTATAATATTTATTAGAAAGTGCAGACTTAACGCTGTTACATAAAAAAATAATTCTGATGTTCCAAGAAATGAGATTCTTTTTCACGTGAAAACGTATTTGATCTTGATTTAAGAGATTTTTTCAGTGTTCTTTTTTACACAACAATATTCTTCGGCCAAAAGGTTCAGTATAACAATTATTTCTAGCAGTAATTGACAAGAGTGCTAGAAATAATTGACAAGTCACGGAGCAGAAGTCAGTTTAGTTTAGCTTGTCACTCTACTGTCATTTTGTGCACACTTTAGGCTAATTAGACCAGGTCTTACAGTTTAATGTGAATGGCCAGAGCGCTAGCCAATTGGACATCAGGCCGAGCAGAAGTCAGACTTCTAAGAGTGCTCCATCACAACAGAAGCTGCCCCCTCTTCCCCTCCTTCCATGATAACAACATTGACAAGATTTACAAATTCTGTATCTTTAAATAGTTCAAAACTTTCCTCGTATTTTTAATGATTTGCATGCCGTTCTAGATGATGAAACTTGGACCATTAAGAAGTTTGGTTTGGTAATTTTTTTTTTTTTTTTTTTTGTCTACCATCATTGGTTGCACACTTTAGGTAATTAAAACCAGGATCTACAGTTTAATGTGGATTCGAACAACTAACAAACATCCTTGCCACTGTCAGATTCGAACCTGAAGACTGTGGTACCAACGCTAGCCACTTAGCCATCAGGTCATGACATTTGAGAAGAGTTGCCAGCCAAGAATTTAATTCATATCTTGGAATATATCTATTATAATTATAGACAGCATGCGTAAGTATAATTTTTATGAGTACATATATTCATTATTATTCTTCATTATTAATTTATTCATTCATTATTATTATTATTGTATTCATTATATATATTATTCACAATTACTATAAGTATCTATAATTATTACAACAGTACAGTATATACAGTAATACTCTTATAGTTAAAATCACAAGATTATTACTGTATATACTGTACTGTTAAATGATTACTGTTTTATGATTAAAATCATAAGAGTATTACTGTATTATTCTTGTAGATATCTACCAGGAAAATTATGACAATTTAAAAATTAAAGTGAAGCTAGATTAACAAACTGGGGCATAACAGTTTTTAAAAAAATGTGTAACTTGTTTTTAAAAAGTGGAATTCGATGAGTTACATCCAGCAACAACATATTTATTAAATTTTAACGCGTGTTTTTTTTAGCTAAAAATCAAATACGCTGCGACTTTAGAATCTGAATAAAATTATTAGTTTTCGAAAATACAGCTGCTGTAGATTTTGTCACCATGGCAACAAGAATTATTTATATTAGCCTTCTACCATTTCCTTTCTCCCCCACATAACAAATGACGCTTTCACGAATGTAAATAAAATATACAGTATTACTAGTGGTACTACAGAACTAGGGAGAGTTCTTTTTTTTCAGAGTGGGGTAGGGGAGGTTTAATGAGCGAGTTTTGCAGCTGTTCGAATAGTTCTTGATGGTTCAGATAAAACGACTGATTGATTTTTGACATACCCCGACAAAAGCTGGTATATACGTTTAGATCAGGGGTGGCCAACCCGCGGCCCACCTTGAGCATTTTTCCGGCCCGTGAGATTTATTACACTTTTATTAAATATATTTTATAATGGCCAAAGTAATGAAAACCAATGTAATAATAATAAAAAAAAAAATACATTATTTGCGCATCCATATATTCAAAACTTAACTGTCGAAATTACGAAAAAAATTAACTTTGATTTTTAAAAGAATATTGTTGCGCAAACAAATATCGCACTAGTAAAATAAATATTTCTTAATGATTTCTTTTTTTTTTTATTTCATTTATATTTATTTTTATATTTCATTCTTTAGAGTTATATATTTTTTTATAATGTGCGTTTAGTATCATTATTATTATTATATTATCTATGTTTACATGTAAAAATAATAATAAACGCAAAAATAATAACTCATGTTGCAATTTTTCACTTCAAAGAATGTTTATAGTGGGTCTAAAACAAATATAAGGATATATAATTTTAAATGGAGGATGTTATGATGTATTTCCAAAGTAGCCAGCAAGATCATTTAGGTTGACCACCCCTGATTTATATAATCTTTTTTTTTTATTCAATTAGCATGGTCTTGAGATTAACAATGTTATAAGGTATGTTAATAAATGTTGCAAGGTTTTTATAAATTAATTATTTTGTATATTTTAGGCAGAATTTTGCATCTATTACCTTATTTAATTTAAATATATAATTTTTTTAAGCTACAATACGACTCGGCTATAACGAGGTTAGATGTACTGTTCAAAAACAAAAATTTTCTAATAATTTCTACAAATAACTTCTAAAAAAATAGTTTTACAAAAAGCATTTTAACTATGTGTTTAGTATTCAATATATTTTTAGTAATAATAATCGTAATTTTTCAAATTATCAAATCAATTGTTAAGTTATCAAACATTCGAATATATCAATTGACTATTGTTGTTATCGCATCCCCTGAAAAGTATAAGGGAATCAAATATCGTGGTGTTCCTGAATAATATTGGCTATGTTGATTGCCAGCTCGGAGTATAAATCCTCTTCCGAAGGATGGTCCAGACAATGTAAAGACATGATGAGGAGTAAGCTCGACATCAGGACAGTTGCCACATTTTTTGTTATTTTTTAACGCCATCAACAGAAATTTTCATATTTTAATTGGCTGTTAATGTAGCTATGTGTTCTAATGAAATAGCACTATAATTATATTACTTCATGACATTTTGAATTCAAATAATTTACTCGATACTCTATTTTCAATTAATCTACAAAGGAAAAGATATTGAAAGAGTGTACAATTAATGAAGTTTACAGTTTGTGAAGGAAAAATTTTTTTTTAACTGGAATCCAATAATACATAATCAAAGCAGTATTTTTATTCTTTTACATTTTAATTTATCCTTTAATATCCTCATTTTTAACTACAACATTCGGTAATATTTTGTTTTACAAAGTTAATAATTTTTTTCGTTTATCATTTTATCTTCAATATTAGTAAACATACACCTTGGGTATAACACCTGTCTTCGAACGGCAATGCTATCGGTGGGTCGTACTGCACTTGTTTCTGAATAATAAAACTAATTAGCTTAAATTGAAACTAAGACTTATTTATTAAGGATATTTAATAACATTTAGCAATAATTATCTTTGTTTTAAATTACAATAATAACTGAAATACATAAAACATTAAGACTTCTATTAAAAGTAACTATACAACACACTAAAAAGTAACTAAAGAATATCTTATTTTAACTATTAAATATAAAATTCTTAACCTTGTAAAAAAAATATTTTGTTGACAACAATAATATTTGTAAACAACAATTGTATTAATAGTTAATATTTTTATAAAATTCCTCAAACATTGCATTTTATCGGGAAAAAAATCTGTTCGGTATTGAAATGTTACGAAGGACGTTTGTAGAGAAAATCTGTTTAATTTTGAAATGTTATAAACGATGCCTGTAGAAAAAAATCTGTTTAATATTGAAATGTTATAAACGATGCTTGTAGAAAAAAACCGTTTAATATTGAAATGTTATAAACGATGCTTGTAGAAAAAAATCTGTTTAATATTGAAATGTTACGATTGTGTAGAGAAAATCAGTTTAATATTGAAATGTTACAAAAGAGATTTGTAGAAAACACCTGTTTCATGAGAGTTGCGTTTTCAGAAAGTATGTATTTGCATTTTGCTTAAAACTGAAACGACTTTCTTTTAGGGTTTAATTTCCTTTTACCCAACTTTTCTTGGAGTTAAATTTAAACAAAAATTTAAATTTTTAATTTTAAATTTAAATTTAAAACAAAATTATTTTAATTAAATAATTGTCAGTTCCTTTTCGCTGACAATTATTTAATAACATCAAAAGATAATTTAATATAATCTGAAGGAGAAATTGTTGGAGTTGGTAAAAGTGATTTAAAATGTAAAGTCGAACCTTTTCATCTCGTATAATATATTTTGCAAAAATCTATGTTGGAGAAGATTTAATTTCCCAGGAGTATCTTGGTTAGTACGGCAATAGACAGTGAAATTCAAATCTGAAAACATACTGAATTATGTTTATACATTTCATTCTTCATATATTCCAACTATGGCAAATGTACGAAATTCTATATTTCAAAAGTTCGATTCTTATAGTAGCATAACATTTGATCTTTTTATAACTTTAAATTTATTTCTATGAAGAAAGAAAAATCAATATGAATAATCTTTTAAAAGAATAATCTCCTTTTATATAAAATAAAACATTTTTTAAATGAATACCTAACAAATTTAGACTAAATTTCTTACTGTTTTTAATTCACTTCATTTCGATGATCTTTTTGAGTGATTAAATAATTAAAAATTTTGTATCATTAATTTTTTAAATTTACTTAATGTATAAGTAAATTTAAGGAAAAAAGATATTAAAAATTTATGTATTTAAAACAGCGTTTCTGTTACTTTATTGTGTGACAAGTTTATTTATTATAATGATTATTTTAGTACAATGGGTTTTGCTGAACAGATTAATATTATTCGCTAAATAATCCTTTTCAAAATAACTTCAAGGTGCATGGAACAATTATATAACAAACTATTTTAATTTCTTGTTTAAAAAATTAAATTTAATTAAAATTAAATTAATTAAATTTAATTAAAATTAAATTTAAATATATAAAAGGGAAAAAAAATAAAAAGAATAAAAGAATAGAAAATAATAAAAGGCATAATAAAGAAAAAAAAAAGTTTAAAAAGTTAAATAATAAAGGGAAATTAATTGAAATTTATAATTCTTCTTTAACTTAAATTTAAAAATATCCCCAAATGTCATCGATAACGAAGTTAGATTATACATTAAAATAAACATTACACTTTATAATGAATTTTTTTTAGTAGATGTCGGATACTCCTTTCAAATATTAGAAAAAAAAAAATGAATTTCCGAATATTTGAAATTAGAATCTAATATAAACTAAATGTAAGATGTCATTTTTCTTAACTTTTCAAAATTCAATTCAAGAAATAACGGTAATTTAAATTCACACTAAGTTCTCATCTTTAGTCTACTAAATTTCCTTTTCACTACCATTTACGCAATTTAAAACACTCATTAAATATGCGTGACGCCTGATTAGTAAACAAGTGAAGGTTGCCCACAAGCCGAAGACTCGCAGAAACGGAAGCGGATGGCCATTTCCTGAACGGAACTTCCGACCAGCATCAAGAATATGAATTTTTTCTAGGTTTCGAACCCCTTTTTACTAAGACTCCCCCTAACCGTAACGAGATTATCCACCGGCGGATTTAAGGACTGTTGGATAAATGACATTTGATACGTGAAAAGATTTCCTCCATATGATGTCAGCCATGCGTACCATATTAACAGGATATTCATTGTAATAACTTTTCACGCATTTTTAATTTGAAAAATCTTATTAATTGTTGTGGCTATTTAGTTTTTTCTTAATAGTTAATACGGATTGGTCTTGAATTCATGAGTTAATTAGGTTTCTTTAAATGTTTTCAATTGTTTGGTCATTTATGTGTATATAGCAATATTTAAATAAGATTTTTATTCTGCATCTTTACTGTAAAACATTAAATCCTTCTTATATATTACAATTTAAACCATGTTATACAATGAAATTCAGGCTCAGTTACATTAAAAAACTGTATATCTGAGATTAATTATTCTTCAGGTGAAGATGGAGATTTGATTTTACAAAAATTTAACAAAAATGCAAAAACTTTAATTTATAGTTTTTTTTTTTTTAGGTAAAGGAGTTGATTTATGAGTTTTCTTCCTTTCTAGACTGATTTTGGATCGTCGCCAATATTTTATAGTACAGTACTTTAGCAATATTAATCAAATTACATTGCTTCCATAAGCCTATTTTACAATTTAAACCATATTATACAATGGAATTCAGGCTCAGTTACATTAAAAACTGAATATCCGAGATTAATTATTCTTCAGATGAAGCTGAATGCGCAATTCCTGTTTTCACGAGTTAACTAGGTATTTTTAAGCGTTTTCAATTGTATGGACATTTATATATGGCAATATTTAAATAAAACACTTATGTCTAATTTCCATTCTGCATATGTACTGTAAAACATTACATTGTTTCCATAAGCCTATATTACAATTTAAATCATGTTATAAAAGGAATTCAGGTTCAGTTACATTAAAAAATTGAGTATCCGAGATTAAATTATTTTCAGATGAAACTGGATGTGGAATTACTGTTTTCACGAGTTAACTAGGTTTCTTTAAAATTGTTCAATTGCATGATCATTTATGTGTATATGACAATATTTAAATTATATTTATTATATCCAATTTTTATTCTGCGTCAGTACTGTGAAACATTACATTGTCTCCATAAGTAAATATTACAATTTAAACTATGTTATACAAAAATAGAATTCAGGCTCAGTTACATTAAAAATTGAATAAACTGAATATCCGAGATTAATTATTCTTCAGATGAAACTAGATGTGCAATTACTGTTTTCATGAATTAACTGGGCTTCTTTAAACATTTTCAATGTATGGTTATTTATGTGTATATTGCAATATTTAAATAAAATATTTATATCCAATTTTTATTCTGCATCGGTACTGTAAAGCATTACGTCGCTCATATAAGTCTATGTTACAATTTGTTGTTACTAATCCCCCTGGTGCAGGAAAACCTACACCAGGTCCAATAAACCCCGTCACAGGCGACTGATCCATGGCTAAGGATAACATACAGCTTCAACTTTAGTGAGGAACCACGAGGGCTGAAGACTAACTAAACCTCAAGACAACGCTCTACGATCTTATTAGACCGGGACCTACTGCTTAAAGTGGATTTCAGAATCACTACAAATATCCATGGCACCGCTGGAACTCGAACCCGAAACCTGTGGCACCCAGAGCTAGACGCTCGGCCATTCAGGTCCATATATATTACAATTTATTGAGTCTGAATTCCTTTTATATAGCAATTTAAATCATGTTATAAAAGGAATTCAGGCTCACTTACATTAAAAACTGATTATCCAAGATTAATTATTCTTCAGATGAAACTGGCTGTTTGCTTTTACAAAAATTTTAAAAATGCAAAAGAACTTTTATTTTAATTTATTATTACTTTTATTTTTGAGGGAGAGGGATTATTGATTCATGACCTTTTCCATTCTTTTGGATCAACGCCAACATTCTATAGTACAGTCATTAACATTAGCAATATTAATCAAATTAAATTATTCTGCTTTAAAGTTATGACTTTCCCACACTTTATGTTTATTAAAATTTAATGTTAACTTTACTGACTAGCATGTTGAACAATAATTTTATAATAAAATGGGTATAATCATTCTCTTAAATGCATAAAATTCTAAAATAATAAAAAAAAAAAATGCATAAAATTCTATACTATGCATAAAATTCCAAAATGTATCAAGAGAATTATTGTCTGTGATGTATCACAGTATGTATTTATGCATTAGTAAGTATTTTTTTTCCAATAAATATTTCTATACATTTTAGATAATATTTAAACACAGATAATATACGCCATTAAATATTTTCAGTTTCAGTTTTTGTGTTATTCCTTTAAATAAATTCTGCTGCCTGATGGCCGATTGTCTAGCGTTCTAGCCTTTAATACCACACGCTTCAGGTTCAGATTCAGATTCAAATTCAAATTAAAATTCTGGCGGTGACATTGATATTTATTAGGGGTTCGGAATCCACATTAAACTGTAGGTCTCGGTCTAATTAGCCCAAAGTGTGCACAAAATGACCCTAGAGCGACAAACCAAACCTTTAATAAATTTTTTACTGCCATCTTGCATTTTTTTGAATGAAGTTTTTCTATTATAAATAATGATAAGATAGAAGCATGCGAAGTATTTTTATTCCAGAACGTGTGCTTCCTGATAAACAAATTTTTTAAATTGAATAAGTAGAAAGAAATTACTTCTGTTAATATTTGATAAAATAAAGAAGTATATTGTTAAACCATTATTCCAATCTAGCACAATCTTTTTAGACAATTCATTTTTTTTTTTTTTTTGTAAGAATTAGAAATTCATATATTGATTATGATTTATCCACAATAATAGCATTTGTTAATTTAACATGTATTTTAACATATGTCACCAATTCATTCCAAAACAGAAACAAAGCTATTACGAATACTTTTAGTTGAAGGAATTCTGGATCGATTCAGGGAACAATTAAAAACAATGATCCGATGAGGATGATTTGGTTTGTCGCTCTACGGTCATTTTATATGCACACTTTGGGCTAATTAGACCAGGACTTACAATTTAAATTGGATTCCGAACCACTACTACACCACACCACACATCACTGTGTCTAGAGCTGAGTTGCCCCTTTACAGTTTGGGAATGATGTGGGTGAGAAGTAGGGATTGTAATACCGGTATTTTGAGCCATTTGTACAATTTTGTAATACCGATATTCACACGTTTAAATACCGGTTTTTCGGTATTTACTAGAAATTTAGAATTCTTATCTGTGAAAAAATTCTTATGTGTGAAATTCTTATTCTTTCTGAGAATTCTTATTCAGAATTGTGATCTGTGAAAACAAGGTTGTAGTTGTGAAGAAAGTGTGTAATATTTCGATATTTTTTTAAATTGGTGAGTTTGGTATTTGCATATCATACTTTAGAAATCAAAATACTTTTCAGATTTATTACATATACACTCATAAATAATACCTCATAATAATGAATAAAAATAAGTTTAAAGAACATAAAAAATCAGTCGATAATATTTCGGTTTGGTTTCATTATTTATATGATGAAAAAAATATGGTGGCACAACGTAAAAAATGTTCAAGAGTTATTAAAGTGAAGGAAGTACAAGCGGACTCCATATACATTTAAAAACGAAACATTATACAAATTAGTTAAAGAGGAAAGAATCTAATTGCGATGAATATACAAACTTAAGCTCAGTTCTAAGCCCAAGCCATCAGGGATTTTAGATAATTTTGAAAAAAAAAAAAAAAAAAAAAAGATAATTTGGATGAAATTATAAGTAAAATGTCAGCGCCAATGACATTTCTACTACCGGTATTAAAACCGGTATCAAGATAAAAAAAATTACCGAATACCGGTATTGAAATACCGATTTTGGTCCGATATTGCAATCCCTAGTGAGAAGTCTGATTGGACTCTGTAACGCTCTACGGTCATATGCGATCGGGACCTACAGCTTAAAGTGGATTCCGAACCACTCACAAACATCCATGCCACCGCCAGGAATTGAAATCTGAAGCCTGTGGTACCAAAGGCCAGAGCGCTAGCCGATTGACCATCAGGCGCCTGATAAGGATGAAAGGTGTAGCCGATAAGGATGAAATTTCTTTTATGTATATTCAAGATACAAGCTTAAAATATAAATAATTATTAACACATGTTATCAATTACAAAATGCATATATAATTTATTCGTTAAAATATAATGACAAATACGAATAAAAAGTTTATCTGTATCACTTTTATATAAAATCTAGGCTCTGTCTCACTCACTCTGTTAGTCCGTTTACAACTCAAGATTGTTATCCGATAAAGCATGAAATTTTTTTTATACGTAATCAAGATACGGTGGTTTAAAATGATATACTACTTTTTACATGAATTATAAATTACAATTTACATATATATTTTTTTTTTTTTTTTTTTTTGCAAAAACAATTAAAAATGCTGATAAAGTTCATTATCTATTGTAAATTGTTTTTGTATAATGCGTGTCATTTGTTTTATGTATGCGCGTCTTTTTTTTTTTTTTTTTTTTTTTTTTGCAAAACAGAAATAAAGCTGTTACAAATACTTCTAGAAAGAAAGAATCTGATCGATTCGGGGAATAAAATAAAAATGATAGAAATATTTCACAATTTTTTTTTTACAAAAATATGCATTAGCGATAACCACCATTGTTGAATTTCATTTAAAATTGTCTTTGTTATGGCCAGCCTGTTTGTTATATTTGATCTGATTGAATTGAAAATGAAAAAAAAGTATTGCAATATTATTGAGTTGGTATATTTTAAATGGGTACTTACGTATTAACGATACCTTGGCGACAGACTTGGCGGTTTTTTAAGTGTCGCCAATCTAACAGCCTAATATAAATAATAAAACCCGCCAAATCTGTATTGCGGTTGGCGCGTGTGATCTTTATTGTCGCAACTGTCGCCAAGGTATCGTTAATACGTAAGTACCTTTAAATGAAAAGAATACTGAATCGAGGCATATGATATAGAATCATAATTGGTACATTTTGTTGAGAGACCAATTGCTTCTTCAGAAATATTAAAGGAAGAATCTATCATTTTATTTCAGGAAGATGGGGGGGGTTAAAAATTGATATTTTTCAGTTCATTACAAGAATGAAGATGGTTTTGAATATGTAAAACGATTATAGGACTAAGGATTTGGTTTGATTTGTCGCTCTACGGTCATTTTGTGCACACTTTGGGTTAATTAGACAGGGATCTACAGTTTAACGTGGATTCCGAACCATTCACAAACATATACGTCTCTGCCAAGATTCGAATCTGAAGCCTGTGGTACCAAAGGTCAGAGCTCCTAACCAATTGGCCATCAGGCCGCTATAGTACTAATGGAGACAATGATTAAGCTTATAAAAATCGCTGTAAAAAAGTTTTTTTAAATCATTATGGAAAATGGAAGTACGAATTGAAATGGGAATTTTTTTCAATGAAAGATGAATCAGGAAATCAATGATCACAAAAATAAACAAAAACTAATTATTGAATATTTAAAGTATATCAAAACTTTACTACAATATTTTTGTAATAAAAAGAATTAATAAAAGATAACACGTAAAATAAAAATTTATTCCAAGAAAATATGTATGTATACTCATATAAAAACGCCAAGATTGTAGATTTTACGTATAATAAATCAGTGGCAACAAGTAACTTAAGACTAGGGTCCAGAGAGTTTGAGTCATTGTCTGTTCCGATTTTTAATTTGATTTTGGCTCTTTTTGATGATTGCACTAAAAATTATACATTGTATTTAAGTTGAAAACAAAATATTTATTTATATTATTGTGTTTCTTCTATGTTTGAATGTATTATTTCAGAGAAACCTGCATTCTAGACGGAAACGTCCTAATAATGAATATCAAATTGCAAGTGATTGCTACTGTTCTGATTTTCAATTTGATTTGGTTCTTTTTTTATTGTACTGATTACACTAAAAATTATACATTTTAATTTAAATTGAAACATAATATTTATACATATTATTGTGTTTCTTCAATATTTATTCTATGTGTTTCTTGTGTTTATGCCAAAGAATCGTGCATTCAAGACGGAAACATGTCCCAATTATGAATATCGAGTTACAGATAACACAAATATGATTTTCTTTTACGTTAATATTAGCAATACATATTTGAGAGTTCTAAAATTTAACAAAAAATTAATAATTTATGGATGATACAAGAAATAAAAACAGATTTAAACTTTTATAGTTTTGACGGAGAAAAAAACTTTCATTTTTTTTTTTTTAATTTGAATTTGTTTTTATTCTTCAGTTTAGATGAAGATAAATACATTAAAATAATTAAAAGTCCATCTGCAAAAATTAATGCTAATTATTAATGCAAAAATTAATAATTAAAATTTACATAAATCGTCTATTTTCCACTTATAAAACTCAGCTGTTATGGTTATTTCAAACAATGTTCAGAAAAATTTCATTTTACAAATATTTAAAATACTCTGATTTACGAAATACTATGATTTATATTTGCATATAAAAACAAAACGTTTTAGCTAACATCATTAAATATGTCTTGCATTTGTATTGTTTATTTTCATTCGTATTGCATATTAGAAATTTTTAACTTATTTTAAATAAAAATTCAAAAGCATTGATGCTCTATATTGGAAACAGTTTACATAATAATAAATATTTAAAAAGTTAGACAAGCCAATCAAAATTACAAAGATAAAAGTTGTTTACAATAAAAACTTGAATATATTTAATAAAATGAGATTAATTAGAATTGGTATTTATATATTAATATTTAAAAATATATAAACAGACATAATATTCACCTTTTGAGCATGAAGCCAGCACATGCTGATCCCAGAAGTATGAAGAAAGGACTGACTGAAGAAGACCCAGGACATTGTTGGAAAGATTGTACCAGTCTTGCAACCAAGATCCAACAAGGTTGGACCCAAAAAGGCCACGCACGTTCCAAATGACCAGAAGACAAAACACATAGTTATTGTCGTGTGCTTGTGCTCCCAGAACAGTTCTCGGTAGCGTTCCTGCTTTGTCTGCATTATGCCAGAACCAAAGACACCACTTTTCAGAGTGCTGCTGAGGTCAATGTTGGACTCGGTCTTGCCACCTTCTTCGGATACTGACTCGCTTTCCATACGTTGCATTTCTAATGTGTTGAATAGCACAGAATTATTGTCAATGTGGCATAGAGCTTACTCTAATTGCATGCCAGTATCAGCACATTTGGGCGGATCAATAAGTCTGGTCATAGATATATACGTAACTGAAGTGATTCAACATGAAAGCTCAATATTTATTGCTTTGTTGTAATCAGATATATTATCTGTCATGAAGTGGATTTACTTTTTTTATTTCGTTTTAACTCACAAAGCTCGCGAAAGAGGGAGTTTTAATGTACTTGCACCAAGTAAAATTGATGCAAAGCTCAATACATCAATTTTTTTTATAACAACAAGGTTTTCTACAATTTTTTTTCTACTAATATATTTGAATAATTAGTATTCTTTATAGAACAATAACTACAATAAATTTTTTTTTCAATCTTCACATAAAGCTAATAGAAACAATTAAAAAGATCAACTTAATGTAAAATAAATATGTATGTAACACTAAAAAAACGTTTCTCAATATTTAAAAAAGATTTAAATCTTAAAAATAACTTTTTAAAGATATAAGATTTAATTTGATTTGATTTTATATTTTAAATAATTATTGCCAGCATTTACAATGCATCAATACTTTAAATATTGTGACATATGGCAAGACTAACTGGCTGGACTACTACTTCTTCAGACTTGATCAAGAACAAATTTTCATTTCATTTCGCTTCATATTTTTTTCATATACTAGAAATCGTTTTCTGTTCGCTTTCTAGAACAATTTAAAAGAAGCGAGCGATCCTGGCGAATGCAAACGATTACCTGATGAGCAGACGATCACATATTTTCTTCACCATCGAACGGCACCACGCGGTGAGTCGTGTTCGAATCCTTCCAGATTGTTCGATATTTCATCCTCTCTTTAAATGTGTTCGATCCCGAATTAATAAGTGACGACCAAACGATTTTCGATCAGCACGGGTCAAAGTTGAAAGGAAGAGGAAAAAGAGAAAGAGATGCAGAAAGGGAAAAATGGAACAGAAACAGTTCGAGAGAATGCTGGTGCACTGGATTCGTCCGAATGTTTGTTGCAAATTTCCGATGCGTCAGGCGCTGTAAAAGTAGCCGTTCGATAAAAGAGGGTGTGTCACGTGACTCTGTTCTCTCGGCAACGCGGATTTTCGGCATTCGAGATTCGAAGCATTGGCAGAAAGATATTTGTTGGTATTCCAAAGCAAATGCGTTCTAATTTTCGTTTTAAGAAGTTATTTATTTTTTCTTACGTTTCACCTCAAAAAATGAAAATACATGGATACATACATTAATAATAGATTATATAATATTAATAAATAATTAATAATTATAATTATGTAATAATGAATAACGTATTTATAATTCATAATCATAATTATATTAATATGTATATAATTATATAATTTATTGTATTATCTATTATTAATCTATTATTATATAATTGAATTTTAATAAAAGGATATGTTTTCTGATGTGACTTATACGAAAACATATTTAAATTTGTTATGTAAGTATTATTTTTCATACGTACAATCAAAACCATTTTTTTTTTAATATTTGATTTTTAGTGAAAATTTAATTATAAAAAAATACTAGTCAAATAAAGCGCGTCTACTACAAAATATATAATTATAATTTTTAATTAATATTTTAATGACTAATTATAAATTTATACAGAAAAAAACACACACAAAAAAACCGAAACTATTATTGTTTTTTAATAGATATCAAGGTCTGTAATTAAAATAATTTTCAGTAAAATTTTCTACAAAGTCACGAATCACATACATGAACGAATTAAGATTTTTTTAGTGAATTTCATTATTCGTAACCGTAGTAAATTTGGAAATAGGTTTTTAACACATTCCAATCATCATGTTTTGTTTAATCCTCTGTGCCCTGCAGTGCGGATCAGACATCCCATGAGCAATCTACTTATAGGATGAAGGGGAAAGAGCAGCTTTGATTATGATGGAGCATCCATAGGTCGAAGTCTGACTTGATTTCGTGTCTCTGAAGAAGAAGAAGGGAGGACTGTTAGGGGTAACTACCCCTCATTTGCGTATCGTATGAGAGAAAACCGGAAAACTCCTACCAGGTAGTCCGACTAACGAGGCAAGATGCTGAAAATCACAGATACCATCGAGTCTCCTAGTGTTTTGAAACAGTTTACAATAAAGCCGTCAGAGGATTGAACCTGAGTCCTTATGCTCACCAGCGGCAAACTTTGCTACTGAGCCTCTAGTCGGATTCGTGTCATATTCAAGAATTTAAACCCGACCTGCCCGAACACTTACGGAACACTGCATGGCCAGAAACGCAGACAGAACCAACTCAGGGCTACCAGGATTCCGCCTTATCCGGCTCCACGGATAGGGTGATATGTAATAAGTACAACACCCCCACCGCCTTTGGCTGCCCTCAAATGTGCTTGTTGTACTCCAGGGCATCAACGTCCACGCTACAGAACGTGTTCGAGAACACCCGCGGAGATGTATGGGTCTCTTAGCCGTCTTAAGTGACGTTTCCAGGGGGCACCACGAGGAGGTGGACCCAACGCGCTCCCGGATTCGTGTTATATGTATAATTAACACATAGGGTCTTGATAATATGGTATTTAAATTAATGGAATTAGATACAAGAATAGATTATATATTTTCTCTTGCAAATTTTAAATCTTTTTTTGGTGTGAATTTTTTTTAAACGTCATTGTTAATACTTTTTTAATGCCTAATGCTAATGTTTACCTAGTAAAAATGCCTGATGTTTAAAAAAAAAAATGTAACATTGTTAACTAGATGTTTTTGTAGATTTACCATTACCATAGTTACAACATGGGAGGACTACTGCCTCCCATCCGAAAGTGAAAATAGTATTCCACTTTCACTGCCACATACACTAAAAAAATTATATATCGCATTAGAGAGAAAAAAAAATCAAACAACGATACATGCGAGACATTCTATCACAATCGTCCTTTAGTCTGCCTAGTTTTCAAAGCAGCAATTTCAATCTATATTACTAGCGAGAATTGAATTTTTGTCCAGTCAACGGTAACTTTTGTGTACATTAATATTATATTACGAGTGGGATATTTGTTTGAAATTTTTGGTAATTCTTGATTTTACTTCTTCTTAAAGTCTCAATCACAAATAAAATGTCTCAAAACATTAAATCCCCTAACAATGTATAGGATTAGTTTTTTTCTGTCTTCTGATCCGTAGCTCATTGGCAACGTGCGTCGCTGGTGAGCATTAGGAATGAGGTTCAATCCGCTGGCGGCTTTGTTGTAGACACTGTTTCAAAAAGAGGAGACTCGATGGTGTTTGTGATCTTCAGCATCTTGCCTCGGACTACCTGGTGGAAGTTTTCCGGGTTTTCTCCCATTCGATATTCCCACAGTTCCCCAAAAAACGTCCTCCCAGAAGGCACTGCTCTCCTTCTTCAGCTATATGGAGTCAAGTCAGACTTCTACCTATGTGCTCCATTACAACAGAAACTTCCCTTTCTTCCATGAGAACACACGGGTTCTTGAACTTGGTCTAGATGTTACTGTCGACCAAGGGGGATAAGAAACCACAGTATTTACTCTCAGCTGTCTATATTCGAACTAATCATGATATAAGGTTAACACAGTTTTGATTAATTTAGTCTGATATTAGATAAATTATCATTATCTTTACCAACATGTTTGTCCGATGTTAATATGTTAAACGCATGATAGGTTATGCATGAGAATACCACTACCATGCTACGACGTTTTGTTCCAAAAATGTGAACACTAGCGTAAAATGTCATTTACGAAAGAAACTAGGAATAATTTGAATATAATATGTGATATAAACACTTTGGAAATATAAATTAATTCATTAGAAAATTTAAAAAAAATGCATTATTTATTTTAATAAATCATAAAATATAATGTTTCATAATTCATAGACACTAAAATGCTTTATTGATAAATTTTAAAGTTTTAACAACTTATATTACAACTGGTTATACGTAATAATCTTTCCATTATTTTTTTATCACTTCAAATACACAATTTTAAATTCAAAATTATAATGTTTTACATAAATTCTGAGAACAGTTCATATCCTGCTTGATCATTTACTATGTTAAGCTACATGATCGAAGAAATATATCGGGGTACATTTTTCATGATAATGATTCGTAACGCTTTCGTAATTTCATAGGATTATGATCCAGGCTAAGCGCAGACTTGTCGATGACTTTACTAATCTGTCCAAATTATATTTTTATCGAGTTTATGATCGAAATATATTGTGGTTGATCTTCGTGCATTTTTTATGATAATGATTCGTAACTCTTTCTGATTTCATAGGATTATGATCCAGACTCAATGCAGACTAGTCCATGACTTTACTATTCTGTCCAAATCATGTTTTATCTAGCTTATGATCGAAATATATGATGGTTTTTTTGTACATTTTTTATGGTAATAAATTCGTAACTCTTTCGTGATTTCATAGGATTATGATCCAGACTAAATGCAGATTTCATGACTTTAACAAGTACAAATCACATTTTTGTTGAGTTAGTTGTATGAATCGATGTTTCATTTTTATTAAAAACAGTGATTAATGATTGCTTTCTAATAACTTAGAGTTCTATTTTTTACTGCAATAGGTCATGAACGTTTGATCATTAAGTCCAGAACCACCTCAAGTTATTACCTTGTTGCCTACTAGAAAAACTTTTTGATTAAAAGTCATAAATCTTGCCAGTAAAATTTAAATATCCCTTTTTCTCATCACTAAATATGAGCCATTTCATTTGTCAGTTCTACCGTGCTGTTTTACAGTATGCTTTTAACCTATTTGTGTCATTTGAAATGTGGGGCCAAATATCACCAAAGTGTTTTAAATATAGAGATTATTCAAAATAAAAAAAATAAAGGCCAAAATGGCATACACAAAAATTTATAATTTGATTTAGTTATAAAGTTATACATTAAAAAATAATTTAAGAAATTCAATTCATTAGTTTTGGACTGTATGATAGTACTTGAAATGTTCAACACATATAGTCACAAAGGCGGTTATCACACTGATAAAATGATTTTTTTTTGTTATAAACTACAAAATGTTTACGAGTTTTTCGTGATGAAGTTGTTTCAATGGGTATTAGAAAATGTTGGCCAGTAAATCTATATGGTAATGATTGTGTCATTTCTCGTGTTGCTGATACTTTCTATTTTTTGGTTTATATTGTTCCCTTATTTCTTCTGCTAATTTTTGCTTGAAGAAATAAAATGTTATACCTTTACGAATGGTTTTGAAAATAGCATAACTGTTGAAAAGGAATATGTAGGTTTTTTTTGGTCTATTTTTGATTATTGATAGTTTGGTAAATTTTGTAGGTCTATTTACTTCTTCACTACTATTCTAATAAAAACCTTCCAATTTTAAAATTGCTTTTACCAGAAAAAATACTTTAATCAGTTTGCAATCGTAACTTTGCCTGAAGGGCATATATAAGCTTTGGTGATAATGACTAGGAAATTTCCGCTCATCTATACACTTATAGTCGCATCCAGACGGGAACGTGTTTCTTTTCGCGAACCCATTAAAAACCAGTTTGACAAAATTCTACCAGAAAATCGTGTGTCTCGATAGCTCTCCGACGAGAGTCTGTTTTCCTCACACTAAATGATCCCCATTTAAGACCAGCTCTCACTCATTGCCAGAGAAAACGTGGGTTGTTTTTCGCGGTCCGACGGAGACGCTCGGAACGAAAGCCGCTTGCCTCTTGTGCGTTCTTGTCTGGGGGCTGCTTGTGATGCAAATGGGTTAATATGGCTTGCTCAAAGTTTTTTTTGAAAGTTGTTATTTTAGTGTTTTCTGTAATTATTTTTTGATACTCTAAATGAATATAGAATTCATTGCAATGATATATTTTCCCTGGATGCCACATTTAATATCATACTGCCATCCAGAAGAGTTGTTTTCTTTAGTGTGCCAGATTACAGACATTGTTTCAAAGATAAGGAGACTTGTGATGTTCAGTATCTTGCCTCATTAGTCAGACTATCTGGTAGTAGTTTTTCGGGTCTCTCTAAAAGAAAGCCTTGCCAAAAGGCACTGTACTTTTCTTCGGTGACTCGGAGCCAAGTCAGACTTCTACCTACTGGTACTCCATCAAAACAGAATCCGCTCATGCCCCTTTACCCCCCCCATTACTCATGGGACGACAATCCCTGCTCTGCAGGACACTGAGGAAGAGTTACAACAAAACAGATCTTCTCTAATTTGGTTAATTAGAATTTCAAACAATTTTTTGAATCGTTTTCTTCGTGTTTTTTTAAAAATTTATTAATATTCTTCAAAAATTGTTTTAAAATCGTAGAATGTCTTTCAGAATATAATGATTTTCTCATTTGAAATCTTTTTAGCTCAACAACTATTGATAAAATTTAAAAACACATTCGAAAGCTATAAAAGTGACAAAAATCAGACAATATTTTTTAAATAGATTTCTTAATATGTAATTGTCTGTGAAAAATAATGATCGAAATAATGAGCAGTTAATAGATAAAAAGGCTTTTCAGTTTTTAAATAACGATGTCTTTAATTATGAATCAGATAATTTATAGGAGTTCTGATTTTTATACCGTTTATAATTATTATACCATCTTTCCTACAATAAATTTGATTAAATCAATGAATAAAAATAAGCTGAATCATTTATAAAAATACATGAATCGCTGTTTAGTAGTGTATATTATTTTTTGTCTGTCTATATTATTGGCATGCTTTACAGTTATTGCTTTGAAAAACGAGCAAACTCAATACAGATTTGTGATTGTAGTATCATTAGCTGGACTGCTTAATTGGTGTTCTCGTGTTATCTCCATTAAGACATGCAGATGAAGTGAAATCTTCCCTTGAAAAAATTAGGAAAGATTTTATCTGTTGAAGTTGTGTATTTTGGATAACGACGAATTAACTTCAAAATCTACCATGTTATAAGCGGATTATTCTCCAATGCTAAAAATTCTGCAGGAGTGTTTATCTCATTTTTTTCTAATGCACTAAAAAAAGCGATCCTCATCAAGAAAATCTGTACAAATATGGCATAATATTGTGAAAATGTGGCATAATATTGCTGTCGGAAATATTATGCTGGAAGAAGGGAAAATCCCGGGAGTTTTGCGCGAGAGGAGAAACACATTAGAAAATGGTTGTGAATATATATATATATATATTATTAAATATGTGTTGTTACGCTTCTTTTATCGCTTATAGATTGCTTCTGTCGTTAAAAATTTGTACTGGAAACTGGCCATTTGAAAAAAATGAAATTGAGGAAAAGGCTTTGGTGCCTTTGGGAAAAAAAATCCTGAGGACTCCTAGATATCTCACCGTCTAGAATTTGGAGAGCCCCAGTCAGCGCTGTCTAAAGACTCAAGCAGGCTTCCTGCAAGAAGTGTTGAAACTGAAGGACTCTTATAACCTTAATTTTGAGCTTGAAAATTTGTCAACCCCGCAGTCCTTTAGACTGTCGAATTTTTAATGTGGTCACAGATCTTGTTCCCGCTGTCTGAAAATTAGATACTAGCTGTGATGTTCTTAAGAGTATTTCCTATGCAACTATTAACGAGCTCTACCCGAATCGGAGTGGTTGAGAATCTATACCGATGGCTCCCGGATGGAACAGCGAATAAACGCTGGGGCAGGGGTTTTCTGCGACCTGTTTTCTTTCTATGCCCCTATCGGTTGTTTTGCATCTGCTTACGACGGTGAAGTTGAAACTTTACGTATTGCCCTAACTCAATTGCAGTGCCGAACAGAACAATTTACTAGAGCAGTCATCCTATCTGACTCTAAGGCAGCACTTTTGGTAGTCAATTCCTCCCGAGCTCCTCAGTCTACTTTCACCGAAAAGTACATCTCTTGTCTTGAAGACCTTGACTCAAAAGGCAAGGATATCGTTTTGCAGTGGACTCCAGGTCATTGTGGGATCTTGGGTAATGAGAAGGCTGATTCTCTTACCAAAAAAAAGGAACAACCATCACCCATACCTTTCGTAAAGTCATCTCTTTTTACTCGATGAAACTGATGATCCGAGACTTTTTCGGAACACTGTATCTGATAATCTATTTGAAGGCAACTCATCTAAAACCTGGTTTAACTTTATTCTAAACATCCCTGATCAACCCAGGTTTAAAGCTATTGACCTTTTCAGACTCTTGACGGGCTATGATTGTATGGCCAAATATCTTTTCCGAATGAAAATATTTGCAAGCCCAAAATGCATGCTCTGCAGTCTTGGAGAGGACATGGATTCATCTCACCTTCCTGTCTGCCCTGCACTTGTTTCCTCTACTGTGTAGGGTCGTTACTGGGCGGCTAGGGCCCTTATGGGCTAAACATGTCACTATGTGATTTCCTTCGATTCTCGTTGTTGTTTTTATGTTCCTTGTGTTCTTTTTCTTTTTTAATAAGCT
Source organism: Caerostris extrusa (assembly GCA_021605095.1). NCBI lineage: Eukaryota > Metazoa > Arthropoda > Arachnida > Araneae > Araneidae > Caerostris > Caerostris extrusa. Next base: position 62,414 of record BPLR01001593.1, read on the forward strand.
TTTATTAGTTTCACCTGTATGTTTGTATGTAACTGACTCTTTGGGCTCGATTTTGCCCTACCTTAAGCGATCCGATTTAATTTAAATGTTGTAGACTTATCAAGGACCGACGGCAATAAAATATTTTGATAAGTTTATTATCTCATCATGATTAGGATCGTCAGGATGAGTGATTGTATTTTAACTTTTGAAGAGCAATTTAACCCATGTAGAATGAAAGTACCTAAGACATTCAAACCAAAGTGGGACAGTGGCACAACGGATAACGCGCCTGACTACGGATCAGGACATTCCCTGTTCGAATCCTGGCTGGCTCGCATATAGGCTTTGTTTTACTCACAATTAAATTATTGTAAGAACTATAGTTCCAGTCCTCCGTACCGGGACCTCATTTAAGTATTATAGTTTAAAAACACGCTTTTACAGTTAATCAAACTAAAAAGTAAAAAATAGTTGTTAACATAAGAATAAATGACTGACGAGAAAATGAATGTCACTGTTCTAAAAGCGTGGGGTGCTTGATATCAATCATTATAATTTTTCACTAGTTTCATTCCGAAATGCAGAGTTAGTTTAAAAATGTCATACAAAGTACCCCACGCTTTTAGAACAGTGACATTCATTTTCACGTCAGTCATTTTATTCTTATGTTAACAACTATTTTTTACTTTTTAGTTTGATTAACTCTAAAAGTGTGTTTTTATTGTTTTTAAACTATAATTTATTATTTTATTACTTATTGTAGCCTGCCATTGGAAATAAAAAAAAGTCATATATATATAATTAAAATAAAAGAGAAATGTAATAGAAATAAAATAAGAGTAAGTTAAAAAATAAAAAAGAAATGAGGATTCAAGAATGAAAATATTTTGGCCATGAGAAAACTATAAAAATAAAAGGAATCCCACTATCCGGTGGGGCTTGCAGCAATGGCACTTCATGAGAAAGAATGGGGAGAAAACAACGTATTATTAGTTGAGAACAGTATGCGGTCTTTTTTATTTTTAAACAAAGAAACTTCATACCTAAATAGAGATTTTAAAACCAAATTGCGAGTGTGAGGAAGACTTTGTAGAAATTTCAAGTATAAATAGGTGAATGTTTGGGAGGTTAAGTGATTGTCTAATTTCCCGATTCCTAAACTACCAATGTGAGTTGGTGATCAAAATCTTTGAGTGATTTCCTAGTTACTCTTTGCTTCAGAGCCCCAAACTGGACTTACATAACATGGGACGTATGTAATGCATATAAATAAGCAGTTTGTTATGTAGTGACAGGTTAGAATTTCTTCAAATTAGAGGATAAAAGATGCGGATAGTTTTACTAAATTTATTTCGAAGGTTTTAAATATGCTGAGAGTAAATGAGATTTTTGTCAAGAGTAATGCCTAGACATTTAATTTATTTGGACCAAGAGAAAGTTGCGTTATAAATAGATAGTTTTTGCGAGTAAAGAGAACAGCCTCAGTTTTGGCAGTATTGAGTTTAATTTTCCAGCGGGTTGACCAAGTCTGAAGATATAATTTTGAAGAGTAAGAGTGATAGCCAATACGTTTTTATTTTGACATAGCCAATCATCAGCAAAGAGAGTAAATTTAATATCTGTAGATTGTGAAATATCGTTGATGAATATATTATATAGAAAGAGGCCAAGAAGAGAACCTTGTGGACTGTAAACATTCTAAAATACTATTTTAATGATTTTTCCACATTCGGTCACCCTTCAAGATAACCTTGAATGTCACTAGTACAATTTACATATCAACTTAACTATATTACATTACAATTAATTTTCTTCATTGAACATAGCGTTTTAAATATTGTCGTGTCGATAGGAGTGTCAATATGCATTTATAAATATTTTTTTATCTTGAAGTACAAGTGTGGTGGTATATTTAATGTGTGGCAGTTGGAAAAAGGTGTATTTGATGGTCATCAGCCCTATACCTAATGCCAATCCAATCTGTTCAAAGGGATGACAGTTCCCGGAAGAAGCAGATCTTTGCTGCAACTGTAACTGAAAGTGTGTATGTGCGGTGTTTTTAATTGGACAGGGCCAGGTCAAGAATTATTAGTGCTGGCATAATTTATTGATGGTATGTCTCTTCCTAACGAAAATTGATTTCTTTGGCTGCGGATATGTTGATAAGGCACGTGTTTTGGGAAAAATGGACATCTGATTGGACTTGTTCGTCTTGATTGAGTGTCGGCATTCACATACCGCACATATATATCCCTTTCAATCACAGTTGCGCCAAAACACCTGTTTGCTCTAGAAACTGATAACCAAGTGGCTAGCATTCTGGCCCTTTGGTACCTTCAGGCTTCAGATTCAAATCCTGGCGAGGATTTTTTGATAGGAAACTCACGTTAAACTGCAGTCCTTGGTCTGTTTAGCTCTAGTGTGCACAAAATGAGAGTAGAGCGACAAACCAAACCAAATGCAGAAACTGGTCATCCCTTTGAACAGAACGGATTCGCATCCGGTAAGGGCTACCACAACACAAGAATAATATAATAATTACATACAACTTACTTTAATACAAAAATATTTATAAATGTATATCGACACGACAATATGTACATAGCATTTTAAACACACTCGATAACATATAGGCAAAATTACATAATTTTCTAATACCTAAATTCTCATATCATGTAATTTTACTTAAAAATATGAATGAGCTTGTAAAATAATTATAGAAAAATTTAAATTTATTACATTAATTACAATTTAATTATCAATTCATACTTACATTGAATATAAACTCCAAACACATAAATTTAATATTTGAAAAAATAATAATAATATTTTTTAAAAGTAAAAAGTTTGAAGAATAAATTAATTCGTTAAATATTAATATTAATTCATTAAATAATACTCGACTGCAATCAGCAGTTCACTTTCAATAAACACATGATCTAGGGATTTTTCCTCTGTTAAATATATGGCTCATCATCATCAATTGAGCTCCGGCGTTGATCGTCATTGTCATCATGGAAATTCTCGAAGGATATTCATGATTTCAGCTGATTCATAAATAATCTGATTCTTTCTGAAACAAAAATGATTCTGATTTTCCCTCTTCTGGCTGCGTCATTTTATAAGTATTGTTCGATAATATGTCAATAAGATACACAAAATAGATATTCGAGAAACTTTAAATAACAATAGAATTTTGAGGTACTGTATCTTACATAACGATAAGAATTAGCTCCAGTCATCTATCCACAATAACTAAATCCAAACAGTCTAAACAATCCAAAAATCTAACGCAATCCAAACAGTTATATAAGCCACATTTACATGAGATGGTTAATAACATCACAAATTTTATAGACAACTATTTTCGATGGAAGGATAATCCATTCCTTCAAAAAGTTTTAATTTTGCAGTAAACTTTAAAAAAAAAAAAATCAAAATCCCAACTCATCTATTAGCTGCTACAGCACAGTCTTTTTTTTTTTTTTTTTTTTTTCTAAAATAACTTTTTACTTCAAAAGCTATAAATCAAAAACAATAAAATTGAAGGAATCCCTTCTTCATGAAAAAATTGGATTTTCAAAAACATCAAAGCAGGAATTGCTGTCTTACCAAGTTACAATTCTATATCTATATTCCCGTTAAACTGTAGGTCCCTGTCTAATTAGCCTAAAGTGTGCAAAAAAAAAAAAAAAAAAAAAAAAAAAAAGGAACGTAGAGCGGCGAATCAAACCTATTTATATTGTATACTGGTAATAGCATAGTTGAAATTAAGTTTCACCACAACAACAAACCATGTTCTGTGATTTCAGCCTATTCAACCAACAGCGGCTTGATGGCCAATTGGCTAGCGTTCTGGTCGTTGGTACCACAGGCTTCAGGTTCGAATTCTGGCATTGGCATGGATGTTTATTGGTGGTTCGAATCCATGTTAAACTGTAGATCTAATTAGTCTGAAGTGTGCAAAAAATGACCGTAGAGCGACAAAGCAATCCTGCAAACCAATATTGAAGAAACTCTGCAAGGAATAGCATTGGCTATTGCAGCACCTAAATGAGAAACATTTTTAATAAGAACTGATCAGAAAGCCCGCGATTTTAGATGGGACTATCACAATAAAAATAATATTTTCATATGTTAGCACTACCTAGAATTTTCCTTCTTAAGAAAAGAAGCACAGAGCCAATGTTCTATTATAACAACAAATTGAATGGCCAAATCACAGAACTGTATCAGATCCAAAATTTGCCAAAAATTTGAATGGGATGTAATCACAAATTTGTCAAAAATCTCATTCTCAAAGTTGCAAGAATATTCAAAAACATTTTACACTCTAACAAGAAAGAACTATAAGTAAAAACCGAAATTTTATAAAGGGAAATCTTTAACTCCTGCCGATGTCCCTACTGCACTAAAAATGCATCTGTTTCTACTAAAATGATTTGATGAAACAATGACCTAACAGTAAAGAAAAAGTCTCTAAAAGCCATAAGAAGACGATTACAAAAAATTGAAAGCGAAGACAGAACAACAAATCAAAATGTTGATTTTTTAAAAATAAGCACCCTACAAAATAATTATTATTACATCCAAGAGAATCACATGGAAACATTTTTGTACATTAAATTCCTCTCCTTATGGAACTCTTTAAAATTATATTCAGAGACAAAATTTCACCTGCAATGACAAGACAATAGAGATTCACCTGCAATTAAAGACAACAGAGATTCAAATAAAATAAAAATATTAAAGATGTACCACTGAATTTTCTTAAAAAAATGTTCTTGGATCTTCTTATTTACACCAAAACTCTTCCCCAAACAAAAGATAAATGAAAATGAAATATTCCAAGAAAATTTGTTTATATATTCTGAACTAAAAAGGTTAATTCAAACATTTCCTAAAGAAAAAGTTCCTGATTGCGACAGTATAGATTGTACAACTTTACAAATTGTCTTCAAACAATTTTCAATGGTTCTTTTAAATCATGACTGTTTCTTCATACTTTTTCAAAAGTTTTAATACAAAATTCAATGCACTCACAAGGAAGGTTAAAAAATTTCAATTTTATTTCGCCCAATATCTATATTTCAATATTAAGAAAAAAATTCAGAAAACTATAACTGCAAAGGTTACATACAGGCTAGTTTAAATTAACATATAGGTTTAGAGAAGGAAAATCAGTTGACTATATATTATTCAAATTAATATTTATTAATAATTCTAAGTATAATTAATTTTCTCTACTAAATATAGAGCTTTTCTGCAAATGCTTCAAATGATGATGGATCTGTCTCATTTGGCTTGGTAGGAGGAATCGTTTGCAATTGTCTTTGTTTTTTCAAGTGAAGACTGAAGTCTCTCGAAAAGTAACCTAATAAAATTTCTTATTTTTTATTAATTTTAACTGGCTTCCAAATTAAATCATAATGAAAATGATTTAATATCAGATAATCGACAATAATTCAGAAGTGAGATAGCTACCAAATACCTGAATTACTACGGTCTTCAAGGAATAAAAACAAAAAAGGGTAAATTATTTTGTTTTCCTTTCTATTCTAAAGTACTAAATGAAAATATCAAGTTCAAAGGTTAAAGTATACGGAAGGAACGACGTTTGTATGTGATTTAACTGAGTAACATGAACTAACTGAGAATTAAACGTGATTAACTAAGAATTGAACATAATTAACTGAGAATTGGGCATAATTAACTGAGAATTAAACGTGATTAACTGAGAATTAAACGTGATCTTATAGAATTAGCAATTGAAATCGCTTTAAAACACCCACCGCAGGTTATTGCAGTTAATATAAAAAATATAATAACGAACAGTAAAAATTATGATGAAGTATTTGTTAAGCAAGATTTAGAAAGAATTAAAAGGAAATAAAATGAAAAGCTTGAAAAGGAAAGATAACAATTAATTGAAATGAACGAGAATAGACAGATATAAATGGAAGAATGGGAAGAACTTTTCTTAAAGAAACAAAGAACTTTTCTCAAAGAACAAAGGTTAAAATGAAAATAAAACCATGCTCCAAATGACGATTAAAATTGATGTTGTCGTTCCAGAAATAAACAAAAATCAATTATTTTCAAAAAATCGCGTACAAAAAGGCGAAGAGATATCTTCCTTTTTTTTTTTATTTTATTTGAAACGACAATCAAAACGAGTTGGGTTAAAAGAAGATAATTTTGTATTTCTTTTATTAGAACTGCTACCCTTTGAAATTACCCAATTAATCAGAGAATCTGATCTAGAGAATTCATCATTTGTTAAGAATTTGTTACAGAGGTTTAGTTTAAGTTCAGAAAAATATTACGGATTTGAAATTATAAATCGTATCAGGAATTCGATAAATACGTGGACAGATTTCGTTTCCGAAATAAGTAATTATTTTAACGAATGGCTGAAGGAATTAAAAATGAACGATTTCGATTCTTTAAAAGAATTAATTATAACAGATTAATTAAAAAAAGGGTTCCAAATTTTATAGGGAACATTAAATTGATTCATTGCTTAAATATGTAAATGTGAATGAATTTACAAGATGAAATTAGAAGAATACAAAAATGTTCCATCGTTAATTAAAATAAATTGCTGAAAAAAAGTAATAAATTTGAGGTCACTGAGATGATTCCAAAAATTATTCGCGAATGTCGAATTTTTCTAACTTCTTATCTAATGAATTCAAAACTTTATGATAAGTTATAAATCCAAGAGAAAAAGAAAATTCCCCTAAATATAATTATAGCCATAAATTATTTAACTCATCTCTCTGTAATAAAAGGGATCAGCCAAATGCATTATATGTTAATTTTATGTGGTATAAAGGGACATATAAAAATATTACTCGAAGAATAAAAAAGAAAACAACTCAAGCATGTGCGACCTTGAATCCTCCGTAATCGCTGACAAGAAATGCTACAATTAATAGTTGCACTGTCAGCTGTTACTTCTTGTTTATTGAAAAAATTGCTTGCGATAAGTCTGGTAATTAATATGACGTCTTGCAAAAAAAAAATCTTTATTCCTTTGGGAATTAAAAGTTCCCAGTTTTGCAAAGTTAAGTGCGGCAGTTGTGGATTTGCAAATAAATGAAGTAATGGGAAAAGATATTTTCGTTTTAATAGTTCTCGATTAGGCTCAGCCAGTTGATTTATAAATCGAACGTACCTTTTTAGATTTTCCATTATATCAGTGATCTTTTGCATATCGGTTATGCAAAAGATTACCCATTTAATGGATTAAACTGCATCAAATAGATTCTGTGTATTAAATTGCACGCGGTGGAAACTCCAAAAATAATAAATTATAGTGTAAATTTTGTAAAAAATTTTACGAATAGAGAATAAGTAAATAATGGGTTAATTATGATACAGGAAAAGAAAGAAATTTTGACTTTTTATTAGAAATGAAGGAAGGTAAAAGTATTATATCGATTATTAAAGTTGATTATAAGGAAATACATATAATAAAAGAAAATCAAAACATTGGGAAATCGGAATTAGTAAAAGTTTGGTTTGTCGCTCTGCGGTTATTTTTTGCACAGTTTAGGCTAATTAGACCGGGATCTACAGTTTAAAGTGGATTTCGAATCACTAACAAACATCCATGTCACCGCAGGATTCGAAGCCTGTGGTATCAAAGGCCAGAGCGCTAACCAATTGATCATCAGGCTGTGAAATTAGTAGAGATCAACTCGAAAATTTAAGTGATTTTAATTTGCTTCTTGATAATCATTTCGTGGAATTATTAAATGATAGTGTAGCTAATGTAGAACGAAAGCGTATAACTTTAGAACAAATAAAATTTAATGAAAACGTAACTGAACACCATCAACAAGACATGTTAATTTGTTAAATTAATGCAGAGACTGCTTTGCATTAAACATATTGTAATTAAGGTATACAGGATTAACAGATATGGACCTAAAAGAAGTTGAAGGTTAAAAACCTGTATGTATGAGACCGTATAAAACAAATGCAGTCAAAAGAAAAGCAATTAATGAAATGGTTAATGATTGAAAAGAACATGGGATTGTGAAAGAAACACGTTCACCACACTCAAGCCTAAGAAAAGTGGTGAAAATCGACTAGTTATTGACTATAGAAAATTAAATAATAAAATTATAAAAGATAAATTCCTCTTCCCTAAATTGATGGCCTATTGGAAAAGCTACACGATTGCAGTCTGTTTACGACTTAGGGTATCTACAAAATCCAATTGACAGAAGATGCCAATTTAAAACTTCATTTATCACGCCAGATGAAACAGAACATTTTTTTAAAAAAATGACATGCAGATTTTACACACAAGCAGAACTCCAACAGCTAATGTACCATTGTCTTAGGATGCTTATGCAGCAATTTCAGTTATCATGTTATGAATTAATGACAATATGAATGATTCATGTTATGGTAATGAAAAAAAGATTCATGTTATCTCAGTGTTATCCTTGTACGTGATAAAAATTGGGAAAAAATGATAAAGAAATGACATAAAGTATTCGAAGCTTTACGTAAAGCTAATTTAACCTTAAAATTATCTAAATGTGAGTTCGCGAAAAATGAAGTAAAATGTATAAGCTTCATTATTAATAAAAATTAGATTAAACCATGCTCAAGAAAGGTGGAAGTAACAACTCAACCAACAAATTTTGCAAAAGTCAGTTTTCGCGGCTTAACAAGTTTTTTTTAGGAAATTTATTCGAAACTATGCTATAAAAGCAAAACCTGAGCTAACTAAGAAGAACGAAGGTTTTAAGAGGGAAGAAAAATAAAAATATTCTTTCAATATTTTGAAAAATGAATTGGCTTCACAACCTACTTTACCACTCTATAAACCAGAACGCTAAAACCAAAGTACATACCGATGCAAATGCGTATGGCATCGCCGGAATGCTGCTTCAAGTTGGAGGTGATAACAACAGGCACCTAGTTCACTCTATTAACAAGGAAGTGTTACTGAAACTAAAAACAAATTATCACTCAACTAAATTAGAGCTGATGGCAATTGTACAGATATTAGAACGATTGAAATTATTTCTGTTAGGAATAAGTTTTACAGTTATCACTGACTGCCAAGTATTAATTTACATGGATGCCAAAAAAATCATGTAATCCTCAGATATTACGATTGAATATCCTCATACAAGAATATCATTTTGAAGTTTACCACAAAGTGGGCATAAAAATGGCGCGTGTAGATCCAATGAACCGAGTTTTTGTTTCGGAATCAGAAGATGCTATAACAAGCTTAATAGAAAAAGAAATGTGAAGTATGTGTAATACTAAACGAAGATGAACAAGTTTTGCCTAATCAACATGCTGATAAAGATTTAAGAAAATTTAATTGACATTTTTAAGAAGGAAGAACATGAAAGAACATCTAAAGAAAAGAAAACCATTAAAATTATGTCTTCAAACAAAATCGAGTATACAGAAAAATTAGAAAATGGAAAAGAGAAACTTCTATATGTGATCCCAAAAAGTATCAGAAAAAGACGGTTCCCATCCAAATGAATATATCTGAATGCTATAGGCTAATGTCCAATGAAAAAAGAATGTTATTTTATTATTTGTTTGTATTAATACTTTCATCATCTAATGTCTACAAAATTATTACATGTTCAAGATATGCGTTAAAAGCTTAAATAAACAGCAATTGAGGACAATTGCCTAGTCAGAATGCCCGAATGTAGACTATTTTTATAATATTTCATTAAACAAAATTATTTATTTTGTTATTACTTCTAACTACTGACTACTAAATAAAAATGATTTATTTATATGCAGAAGTAAAATAAACAACATCAATATATATTGAAATCTTATTTACAGAACTGATGGTAAGAATACATAGGGACTTAATTGTATCTTTGTCGTATCCCTCAAGGAAGGAGGGGAGAAGGGTGCAGCTTCTGTTCTGATGGAGCAACCATAGGTAGAAGTTTGACTTCTGCTCCGTGACGCTCATACAGTCATAGGAGACCGGGACCTACGGCTTAAAGTGGATTCCGAACCACTACAAACATCCATGCCGGGATTCGAACCCGAAACCTGTGGCACCGAGCGCCAGAACGCTAGACACTCGGCCATTCAGGCCATCTTTTGTATTAATATAGATAATAAAATAAAATAAAATTTGCAACGTTCATGTTTATTCAATTTCGTTACCCGTTTTCAACTATTAGGCAAGCACTAACAAAAGCATCGACAGCATCATGATTAGTAATATTAAATTCAATATTCACTAAAAGTTGTTAGCGATAACATTTAATGTTTTACTAGAGTTTATTATCCACAAGGAGTCCGATATCTTGAATAACAATTGTAAAGACGATAAAAAGCAAATTCCATTATTTGCACTGTTATAATAAAACTAAAAGCTAGAAAAAGGCAAGCGAACAAACTTGTCCAATATGGCAAATGATTTCAGGAGGAAAATTAAGATATAGCCATTACTGCTGAAAGAGCTTACATTAATATGGTTAACTTATCCAGTGAGTTTTAAATAGTTTTTGTCTGCGTGAAAAAGCCATAAACAGATTTGGAATGATTGGAGAATTTCATTCAGTTATTTTAATAGGTCCAGAGGATTCATGGTAATGAAGAGTTATAATTAATATACAGAACAATGATGACTTACTTGGAAGGAGGAGATGTGGCAGAAGCCGTCTGATTGATGTACTTGTGAAAGATGACTTTAGCGATTGGTGAGGGCGATTAGGCAGGTAGGAGGAATCTAAATTCCCATGAGTCTTCTATATTTTGGTTGATGTTTTGGGAATCCTGGACAACCTATCTATGAAGCACAGTGTCCTGTAAAGTCACTATAAAAAATACATCCGATATAGACACGAGGAACTTCTAATGAATTGATTCTAATCCAGAATGCAAATGAAATTTCAAAAGAAAATTATTTAACAATTTATTTTTATTTCTATTTATGGACTCAAATAAGAATAAGAAAAGAATTTCGGCTCTTATTTTCTGTTTAATTTCAATTATGTCATGATAAATTACATTTCATTCGTATTTGAAAAATAATTAAGAAATTTTCAATATTGTTTTACCGTACGTATGTATTTCAACAATTTCTGTTCTAGTTCTTCTATCTTCTATGACAGTAAAAGACATTATATATTTGCATCGCTACTTAACACAGTTTTTGAAGATAAAAAAGAATATCTTAGACAAATAATACGAATAATTAGAATATCAAATTATTTGTTAATGTGATAAAATATAAGATTAAACGTTTAGTAAAAGTGAATACATACTAAAAGCTCAATAAACCACAAAAACTTCCATGCAGTGCACTCATATACACTCATGTCCATAAATTAAGGATAATTCAGAATCACACAGAAATTGAACTCTAAAATAAAAATTTCAGCTGTAGAATTATCACACACATTTTGAAGAAGAATATGCAAATTACGGGAAACCACAAGATGCGCAGGAAACCACAAGATGAAGTAAAATTGTTCACAAGCGATCAGTGCAATAACGTCACAATGACGTGGTAGAATTATCGGACGACGTAAGAGGAAGAATCGCTCAGAGGTCATCTCCAGACTTTGGCAACGATTCCAAGATGATGGTAATGGGAGAGATACAGCACAGGCCGTGGCAAAGAACCGTATTTAGCAGTTAAAATTGTTCGACAGTACTGACAGACGTTAGGGCACATTGGTCTATACTCGTACCTGCATGTTCAGTCGTGCGATTAACGATGACATTGTGGACACCGCAACAGTGGTCTATCCGACGAGTCCAGGTCATTCAGGAACTTTCAAGCGCCATGTTACCACCAAGAGAACACCATTGAACGACACCGTTACGGTGGTGCAGGATGCCTCGTTTGGGGAGGAATTATTCTTGGTTCCAGAACTGACCTGCATGTTCAGAGTGTAACGATGACAGGCCACATCTATCGGGTGTCATTCTGGAACAACATGTACGTTTGTTTCGGGGTGCCATGGGTGCTGAATTTCTGTTTATGGATGACAACGCCTGTCCTCACCGTGCAAACATTGTAGACGAATGCCTTCAATTGGAGGATATCACCCGTATGGATTGGCCAGCGTACTCACCGGACTTGAATCCAATAGAGCATGTGTGGGATATGCTTGGCCGACGAACTGCAGCCCGTCAACCCCCCTCCCACCTGTCAACCGGAACTTCGGAGGGCATTGCTTGATGAGTGGTGTAGTATTCCCCAAGATCAGATTGATAATTTGATACTCAGCATGCCTAGGCGTTGTAAGGCCTGTATTGCATCGTCCGGGAGACATACTCCATATTAACCAACATACTAACCATGTTATACTGTTTTTGTAAATAGGTTCTTTTTTGAAATTTGCTCAGGGAGTAAAAATCGCAATTTTTATTAATTATGTCAAACATATAGCATCTTTTTTTGCTCTTTACCTTTTGTTTAATAAATAGACTTTACAAATAAGTCAAATTTGTTTTGCTTCTGTCTCTTTCTTTGCCTGAACTTCATTATCCTTAATTTATGGACATGAGTGTATAAGACTTTAGGAACAAACAATTTTTCAAAAGATGGATAATTATTTGTCAGTAAATACGAATATAGCGAAAGATGGCATTCTCATCTTACTTCAAGATGATCAAAATACTGCACTTAGAATAAAAAAGCATTTTTGCCGAATAAGGATTAATTGTTATTAAATGTCTAGTATTGCTGGATTTTAAGAGACGATTTGTCGATATTAATATTCGACAATTCAAAACTTTTATTTTATACACAAAATTAAAAATATTTTGTGATTGATGTATAAAACTAAAAAAAGCAGCATATTTTAAGTATTAATTAAAGTAAGTATTTTTAAGCATATTATTATTTTCTTCTAGTTCTACAAAAAAGAAATAAAGACAGCCCAAAAAATTAGCATGTCGTCCAACTCGACATTTTTGTAGTGAGGACATTTTAAAGTTGCTCACAGTGGCAACATTGTTCTCCAGTACTTGAAAATTCCAAACGAGCGCCATTTTTAGGCATATTAGAACATTATTATAAAGGTTTTCTACAAATATTTTATACTGTAACTCACTAATCTTCTTCAGCTTTTTGCAGAATTAACCAATTTTTAATTTTATATATTCATAATTTCTAATTTTTTAATATTCATAACTAAAAATATTTGTTCACAAATATACGTGATGATTATATGATGATGCTTATGATCCACAGTTATCACTGCTTTCAGAAAGCAGGAGACTCAATGGCATTTAGACTGCATGTTTAAGAATATCATATCGACCGTGAGCCTAACTAATGGAATTTTTCAGGGTTTTCTTTCATAAAATATGCAACTGCAGGATAGTTACTCCTAAAAATCTTCACGGAAGTAATATGTTCTCTTCATCATGCACCGGTGGTTGTTCCTGAATATTAAAATTAAAATATTATAAAATATAGAATTAAATAAAGAATTTGAGGCATGACATGCTAATTTAATAAATGGCGAGTAAAAAAAGTCCAGCAATATCTTTATATATATAATTCTTCTGTACATGTGTTTGTCACTAAACTCCTCTTAAACGGCTGGGCCGATTTTGATGATATTTTTGTATGCGTTTGACAAAACATGGATAATCTTTTTATGCAATCCCCTGTGTTGTAAGTCGACACCAGATGGAGCTGCAGTTTATCAATTTCTAAAACGTTCAACCAATCTCTATGAAAATTGGTAATAATATGTATTCGAGTATGGAAAATATGTTCACTTTATTGTTACTTGCGACCAGATGGTGCTGCAGCATTTACTCCAGTAGAGCATTTCTAGGGCAGCATTACTCGCTTCAGTAGTATATCTTCAAGCTACATGCACTCCCTGGGTAGTGCTAAATGAGTAACAGCGGTGGAGCCCTTGCTTATGGCATAAAGATAATTGTATCCGTATTGCCAGCTGTATTAGAAGAAAAAAAAATCTATTGGTTTTTAATACGCATTGATGAGAATGCTTATTCACAAATATATGTTGATTCAAAGAGACGTGCATTTTACTGAATTATTTGGCAACAGGTAGAGTCTACATGGTCTATCAAGATCATGCAAAATGAACCCAACAGGGATTATGTTTAAAATAACCAATGCTTGGAGCATTCTCGGGAGAAAAGCTGCTAGTCGCTTATGCTAAAGGATCCTTTTACCAACATTCGTCTTAAAAGCCGCCAAGATACCTTTCTCTTTACCACGACTAGCATAATTTACTAAAAGTAAACTTAAATTACTGGATAAAACTCTGTAACGCATGCATTTTAAATAATTACATGTATGTTACAATAATGTGAATCTTTACATCAAAACTCAAAAGTATTCCACAAGGAACTAAATATTCATCAATACTTTCTAATCTCTGCGAAAGAAATGTTTAATTCACAAACATGCTTTTAGGTATGTGAATGATCTAATTGTTGATCTAACTATCCACCTTTTCCAAAATATCCCATGAAATTCATCAAATAAAGCTTATTTTATAAATACAATTATTCTTCATGCTGGAGTTTACTGTTTCTAATCTGCAACTTTTATTGTTTTTTACCTCTTTTATTACATTTCGTTAAATTATAATAAAATTCTTTTTTTCTCTTTATATCAATATTTCCATTAAAACAAGTATTTACTTAAAATAATTTCAAGCAAAACTAGAATATCACAAAGAGAACACAGATTAGTTGTAATAAGAGACTTGTAGTTAGATAATGCTTCCACTATCATTATCATTATGTGTCTTATTTTATTTAAAATTTTCCATTTTTCAAGTTACTATTAATTTTTGTTGGATTCGCGAACAAATTATTCTTGAAAATACAGTACTGATGAAAAATTTATCTATGTACTGTAATTTTTTATTATTCTTTATTCATTTGTACTTCGCATTATTTCTGTTTTTAATAATAATAAAAAAAGTAATATAAAAAATTTAAAGTCAAATCCTACTTTTTTTTTCATTATATTACAGAAAGTCTTTTATAAATAAAGTTGAAATTTTCCTGTTGCACATGTCGTCATCTATTAGTAGATACATACAACCTAAATCTAAAAAACTAAAATTAATTAATTAATTTTAATTAATGAATTAATATTTGAAAAAAACATTAACATCAAAGTTCATCCACTACAAGTTTAAAAATGCATTTGAACTTGAGAGGATGAATAAAAAAGTATTTTATTAACGATTGAAAATTTGAACAAGATATATAGAGAGAGAGTGTGTGAACTAATAGGGGAATTGAATAATTCAATTATTCTGTGTGCATATTATTTAATTTTCTGTATGATTGCATGAAGCTAAAGCAAATAAATTTAATAAATAGCATCAACAAAAGATTTCAAATTTTTTTGTTTTAGTAATCACTTATTTAAAATACAAAATAAATTTTTTATTCT
>BPLR01001594.1:0-40410 GCA_021605095.1 Caerostris extrusa
TTGTATTCATGAAATACTTATTTAGCATTACTTAAACATTTAATATGTATTATAAAAGGATTAATGTATGTATTAATCTATTTACTGATTTTAATTACTTGTTTTCTTTTTTTAGGTAAGTGATATTTTTTTATGTGAACTACTTAAACAATTTTGAATGGTAAGCTGAAATCACTCTTTCTCATATTTTTTTGACTGCCAAAAAGCATTTTGATAGCATTTATTTTTAATTTTATATTGTCCTATACCTGCATATATGCTAAATTTTATGAAGAATATGCAAGTAAATAATTTTACCTACTTTTGGTGGAATCTTAACTTTTCACGTAGATAGATAAATATTTGATGTTTCGCTATTTTTTTTTTTTTCCATAAGTATTTGATATATTCATACTTTTCCATAACTACTTGATGTGTTCATACTTTATTATTTGATACATATTTTCCCAATAGTATATGTTCTCACTTTCCCATAAAGTATTTGATACATATATTTCCATAAATATTTGATTGGATCACGCTTTTCCATCAAATATTTAATGTTTATATATAAATACGTGCTGTGTTGTGTATTATTGTTGCCTTTTAGTGATTTTTTTTTTACTAACACTCTCTCTGATTACAACACGCCTAGAATTTTCGTCAGTATTAGAACTTACATATTGCTTGCCTTTCCTGTCGTCTTCAAACTACTGATACTACACCACATCCCTGTGCCTAGAGCTGAGTTGCCCCTATAGCACAGTTTGAGGAATGATGTGGGTGAGAAGTCTGACTGGGCTCCTTGACGCTCCACAGTCATATGAGACCAGGACCTACACACAAAAGTGGATTTGAACCACTACAAACATTCATGGCACCGTCGGGATTCGAACCCGAAACTTGTGGTATCGAGTGTCAGAGCGCTAACCACTCGGCCATCAAGTCCCTACTAGTCCAAAATAGTCAGGCTGTCCAAACTAGACTCAAATCTTTAAACTTCAGTCCAATTTTAATAAGAAGTTAAAATGACTCTTGTTTGTTCAATTGTCTGCTGATTCCACTTGGCCTTCCACTACATTTTGCAGCAGCCCCCGAGTTTGCTGCACTCGTGCACACACGCTTAATGTGCACTACTACATTAATTTCCAGAAGATAATAGCAATACGCTTCAAACCTTAAACTTATTTTTGTTTTTAGGTTTGCTTCTAATCACTTACAAAGCTTAAACTCTGATAATAAATAATATTTATAAATGGAATCAATCTAGTTGCTGATATTATGTTCTTTTTCGTTAAATTTTGCAATTAGCGAACGATTATTTAGCTAAGCAAGCTATTTGTCTAACAAAATTGCTCCATCTAATATATTGATAAATCACTTAGATATGCTATTTTCACATTATATAAAGTAAAAATGTAATGCATTGCGCTAATTGAAAACGAACTGTGTTAGCTGAATGAATAATGAACTTAATTAGCCGAACTGCGTAAGTAATTTAAATCGTTAAATTAAGTTCCTGAAAATTGTTGCTTTCAAATACTGGGTGCTTTGACTTAAAAATTGCAATTCTATAGCAGATTAAACATTACTTAGACTGGACAATAAAAGCAAGACAAGCATGCTACGCTATAACCAAACGTTTATGTAAATGGGAATTTCAAATCATCAAGCTTACATTCTTTTGAAATGCCCTTGCGTTCTGTCTTCTACTAGAATTCTGAAACACGAATATCAAATTTTAATTAACCATTTAATAATATATATATATATATATATATATATATATATATTCATGCATGCCTTTAAAAATATTTTGCTGTGCTATTGTGAACCTCATTCAAAAAATTTTGCACACTTTTAAGTACAGAACCTTAATTATTTTTGAACAACTACCCGTTCTGAAGTGGCTTCAACCCCCTCCCTCCCCCAGTTAACATATCCATTCCATACTCTGCAATTCACCCCCTAATTTTTGCTGTTCGCTGCGAAGAGGCAGGGGATTCTCTCCCCTTCTCTTTTATCATGTGTATCGATCGACTTCCTCCCCCCCCTTCCTGGGTGCAAACACAGCGTGCGTTTTTAACGTCCTTTTAACGGGAAAGTCTATTTTTGCTCACCGTTTCTAGGGGGTGGAGGGAAAATAATAATCGTGAAGTGCCTTGCTTTGTAGCATCTAATTAGACTGGAGAGGGGCAAACCTTATTTAACACGCGTGCTTCTCAAAATAAACTTGGCTATTGATTTTCAGTTGCTTCCTCTAAGGTGAAAGGTATTCCTGCATGTCAATGCTTTCTGCTAAAAATATACATTCCCCTTTTAAGATTTTTCTAACCAATCTCTGATTACTGCAGCTGTTTCTATATATTTTTAGAGAGTTTTGACATTGTCATTATGGTGACGTTAATTCTTCCCGCTAATCTCTCATGCTGATTTAAACATAAGCGGGTACGTTGAGAGCACATTTAAAATTTA
This sequence comes from Caerostris extrusa, assembly GCA_021605095.1. Lineage (NCBI taxonomy): Eukaryota > Metazoa > Arthropoda > Arachnida > Araneae > Araneidae > Caerostris > Caerostris extrusa. The sequence continues at coordinate 2,455 of BPLR01001594.1, forward strand.
ACAGTCTCTCTGTAATGGTGCACAAAAACTTCAATATCCCATTGTGACCCAATGATAATATGTGCGGAAGGGTATAGTCAGTTACGGTTACAGCTTTTCGAAATAAGAAAAACTTAATTATGACAGCATATATATATTAGGTTGCTTGGTGAGAGTTTTGGACTTTTCTCCTATAATAACACGTGGTTTAATAGCCATTTGGCCAGCGCTCTGGTCTTTGATATCACAGGCTTTTAGTTTCGAATCCTGGCGGTAGCATGGATGTTTGTTGATGGTTCGGAATCCACATTAAACTGTAGTTCCCGGTCTAATTAGGCCAAAGTGTGCAAAAAGAAACCGTACAGTGACAAACCAAACCTATAAAAACACTCAAATGAGGGGGCATGGACTTTAAAAATCTTCCCAGAAGGTCATTGTCATCTATTCATTGCCGTCGGCGATACATCTATGTGAAACACATCCATCCTTATGCACACACAAAAAATTATGGTATTGAACATTAGCACATTAAAAAATGGAACATTAGCATTAGTAGCACGTTAGGACACATTGTATTCATATACAAGTTGTTCATAATGTTTACAATTTCAAAAAATTTATTATTACAAAAGTAAATAAGAAGACACATAAATGGAAATTTATCTATTAAATATGTATATATTTAGTATACACTTAACATGTATATGGACGCATATATTTAATTTTTGTTGCGCCTTATTTAATTTTACCTTAATTTAATTAAATACATCTCTATATTCATCTCTTCTTTCTGTTCTTTCATATATTTCTTTCTATAGAGTTAGAGTTATCATGTATTAGTGAACTTATGACTAATATAAAGCAGGGGATCACTGATGACATTGCCATCAATGACCGTCTACTTTAGATTATTCATGTCCCCGTCCCTTTGTTCGATACACGATATCTTTAATATAACCTTATGTACTTTGTACACCAAACATAACTTCCCTCAACTTCTTTCTATGGGAGTATGGTTAAAAATATCATTACCTTGAGCAAACATAAGAGTCATAACTAATCTAAAGCAAAGATCAATCACTGACGGCATTGTCACCATTGATGAGAGTATATTACAATGAACATGGCAAAAGAAATCTTGTACCATCTTGATGTATAACTAATGGACATTTAGAGTTGTATTCAATTAAATAAATTAAGTTAAATATAAATAAGATGAAAAAGGTTAAGATATACTCGTTGCTTTTTTAAAATAATTTTCACTTATAATCAATTTTTGAAATTCTAAAAGACTCTATGGACACTATTTTTGTATTTAGTTTAATTTTAACTTAATTTAATAGTAATTAAGTAATGATCAATGAAGATTATTACATAATTAAAATTTTAATAATAATCCTCGATTTTAGAAAAGTCAGAATTTGTCTACCTTTTCAGCACAATAAAATTTCTATCTCAAAATCCATCATTATAATTTTATTGTGTTTATCCTCCTTCTGCTCTCATTATCTGTGGCAATTTTTTTTTTTTTTTGATTACTTAATGAAAAAGATCAAACAATTTCTTTCAAATGTAATTGCTATTATGGCAGGAATTTCCTTTTGTTTGCTAATTACTGTTCAATGAACACTTGATGGTAAGGCAATCTTTTTCATGCAATTTATATAAATTTTTCAAAACTTTTCGCCTAATAGGGTAAAACATATAATAAAAAACAGCAAATATGTGAATGTTTCTTTTTCAGATGGAGATTATTTATTCATTTTGAACGCGAAATTGAAAAAATAAAAATAAAACAGTAATTTCTTTAAAATAAATTTCCAAAATGTTTTCAAATGCCCTGCCCTTTGAACTAAATCGCTCGACAGTTAGATATCTTGCAGGTTAAGTGTTAATCTAGTATGCTACGCTGCACCTATCTTTTCCGCAACAATTAGGAATGAATATCTTCAGGGGGCGCCTGTGGGTACACACCTGCCTTTCCACTTCCAACAGAAGAACTTTCAATCATGGATTTTCCACCCCTGAAGGTTTTAGATAGGCTTCGAGTTTCGAAATCGGCCCCTTAATTCGGAAGCCCAACACGCTATTCACCTGGTTACTGTAATACAAAAAACTCTAAAAAGCTAATAATGAATTTGCTATCTGCAGTTGACTTATTTTTAAGTGAATCAAAAGATAATGAAAACAGTTTGTTTTATTAAATAAAATAATACACACACACATAAACCCAGCAATTTTGCAATTAAAAAATAGTGGAAAATAGCAGAACTTCAAGTTCTTGCACGAATCAACGAATCTCAAAATTAAGGCAATGCACAATACTTTCGGGAATCATTGGGGTCAGGGGACTGCAGACTTTGCTGCAAGATTTGGACTCTGCCCCTTCCTCGAGGGTGAGTCATTCCCTCCTTCTACCTGAACGAATGTGGGTGTGTCATTCCACCTGTAAATGCGTGGCTTCCGGTTCCCCCGTGGACATTAGGCTGTTGTAATTTGGTAGGCACTACCTACTTATCTCTTAGGCCATTTTCCAGACTCCATTCACCGTGTGCGCAGCCATTGTTAGCCGTGTCATTGACCAAGACTTGGCAAACAGTTTTACGTGGAGTTGCTTGAGTGTTACTTTTCTGTCTGTTCTGTCTGTATCATTTTCACATTCGCAGATGTGGTGCTTTTGTTAAGATTATAGGATTTGCAATGCATTTCATATTTAAGAAAATTTGAAGTTCTTCAAATGGTAGATATTTCTCATTTATTTGCAGCATTTAATTTTTGCATTCAAGGTGTGATAACTTCTGCATTCAGAGGTGTGATAACTTCTGTGATTTCACTGGATTATTTTGAAATTGTATTAAATTTTATAATTAATAAAATCGTCCTTGTATTTCTTCGGATGGTAGATATTCTTATATTTTAAGCGTTTAATTTTTGCGTTCTGAGATATTACTACTGTGTTTTCACTGTATTATGGAACTTGTGATCAATTTCATACTTAAGAAAATTGTCCTTATTTTGTAGTTCCTCAAATGGTAGATATTCTTTTATTTGCAGCATTTAAATTTCGCATTCAGAGGTGTGGTACCTTCTGTGCTTTCACTGGATTGTAGAACTTGTAACGAGTTTCATAATTAATAAAAGTGTCCTTGTAGTTCTTCGAATAGTTATTCGCATATTTGAAGCATTTAATTTTCGTCTTCATAGATGTGGTACCTGCTGCTTTCGTTTCAATTATAGAATTTGTAATTCATTTCATAATTAAGAAAATTGTCTTTGTAATCTTCAAATGGTAGATGCTCTTTAAATAAAAGAGTAACTATCATTTGAAGATTACAAAGAAATTTTAAATAAGATAAATATAATAAAAATATAATTTTAATAAGTATAATATGATTTTTCGACAATGGAAATTATAATACCTCTAATATAAACTACTCTATTTGCAGTATTCAACTGCAAATAGAGTATACATTACATTTACGTTATCGAAAAATTATATATTTTTTTTTTCATTCAAATTCTAAAATCTTTGTATCATTTTTCATTACAAATGTATATTTTCGATACATTATTACTTAAGATGCTCTGAATTTTTTTTATCTTGTTTGAATTTTTAACATTTAATGCATTTTTTCCCATTAGATATGTAAAAAAATTGTTAAAATTTTTATCTAAGTCAACTAAATTCCCGATATAAAAATCATGTTGTCTTTGAGACAATTGCTTTTAAATATTGTTTTATATTTCGCAATTGAATTTTAAAATATAAATGTTATTTATTAATCTCCACAATTAACAAATATAATTCCAACGCATTTAAAATTGATTGATCATAAAATTAAAAGTAAGTTTCTTTATTCCTATTTTGCAAATACAAATGTTTCTGAGAAAATAATTTAGAAATAAAATAATAATGGTAATAAATAAACTATTAATAAATACTAAAATAGTCGTTACTCATTTTGAATGAGAAACTACTCTCTCTTTATAAATGAAATAATTTATCATTATAAAATCACCGATTATTCATTAATTAATCAAAAGCCGAATTGAAATATTATTCGCTTACAAAACTTTTCTAAAGCTTGAACCAAACAAAAAATCAATTTCTCTGCCACGTTTATTCGAAAGTGATGAATTGCAATTCATCAAAAGTTTCGATTCAAACAAACACTTTTAATGGATCACCTGCCAATCATTGCAATAATTTAAACAACTAGTCAAAATTACGGGAAATTAATGCGGAATAATTAATTTCTTGAAACTAAAATGAAGTTGAATTTTGACTGATTGAAGAAGACCACGAATCGAGAACGTTGCAAAAAGGCTTTTGTCTATTTGAACATTTTTTGATATCGCTAGTGGAAAAACCGGTTTGTGATATCGGATTGGAATATGCTTCTTCTGTGGCTTTCATTTTATTCTTTTTTTTTTTCTCTACTTTCTTAATACCATGTGTGCTTTTGATCTTTTTTTCTTGTGATGTTGGCTTTTATGATGTTGACCGACCATGGTAGCGGAACCGATGTTTCTTGGTGAACTTTTCTGGCAAGAGGGAGAGCCCTTGAGCGGTCATTTGGAACTGATGCCGGGAAATGAAAGAAATAAGGGAGAACGGAATCGAATTTTGATTCGTTCGAAGCTTGCTTCTGTTGCTCAACTCTTTCTTTATATTGTTCCGTGTGGTTCTTTTTTTCTATGTGTGTTCTTGCCACAAGATGGATAATGCAAATGATTGTTGATGATACGGATTGTTATTCTAGTTTTTTGAATATTATTCTTAAAATTACAATCATCAATATCACTCTACTACAAGATTAAAAAAAATATGATACATCGCATAAGGTGAAAAAAGATTTATATGTAGACATCTGCATGTCAACAACATCTGGGGGTCATTTTTTCTCGTCCTTTGTAAGAATTCGCTTCTTTTGTTTTTCGTATTAAATTCCTTTTTTTTTTTTGTTTAGTGCTGTCTATACCTATCTTTGTAGAATAAAATATTCAATTTTTTTTTTTTTTTATTGTAAGTGTTATCATGATAAGATAAGTGTTACGAATTAGATGCTGAAGTTTGTTATTTGTTATTTATGTTTTGTTGCTGATATTTTAGTTTTAGAATTTTATTTCTAAATCCTGGAAAATCATTCAAACAGGATTTAAAAACTTCGCAGTGCATCAACCTTTTCTTCTATTTTTTGTAGATAGTATCATTCTGATGTCAATATTTTTCATAGTAAATTGCTTCTGTTCGTTTCTCTTGCTTAGTTCTCATATTATTTTATTTTCACGGTTCTAATGTACAATTGGGGGCTTTGATGTACAATAGGAGAATTCTGATGGCCAAGCGACTAGAGCTTTGGCGCTCGGTGTCACAGGTTTCGGGATCAAGTCCCAGCGATGCATTGGATGTTTGTAGTGAATCAGAATCCACTTTAAACCGTAGGACCCACTCTATTATGATTGTAGAGCTCTTGGCTGAAAACTCTGCCCCATAAGTGAAATTATCTTCTATTTCGGAATCTGCCAGCAGGCTGACGGCCAATGGTCCAACATGGACTGTAGTGCCAGGGAGTTAGTTAGATGTGCAATAGGTATTTTTTTATACTGGTCCTAAGATAAATAAATATTTCAAATAAAAATGTTTTAATTATAGGGTAATGTAATACTATATCTGAAAATTCGATAGGATTAATCATGGCAAAATTTAACAGCACTTAAGTAAATCACGGAAAAATATTTAATAAAGAAAAGTGTTTAAAAATTAATTATATATTTTTTATTAGGCACGATGACCGAGTGACTAGCGTTCTGGCACTTGGTGCCGCAGGTTTTGGGTTCGAGTTCAGGCTGTACCATGGATGTTTGATTCGGTAGTGTAGTGATTTGCAGGTAAAGTAGTAATCTGTGAAATTATAGTGATTCGAAATTAACTTTTTAAACCTTAGGTTCCTCTCTGACATGACTTTACAGCATTGGCCGCAGGGCTGGCAGCCCTACCTTCAGAAGCTGAAAAATCATTCTAACAGGATTTAAAAACTTCGCAGTGCATCAACCTTTGCTTTTTTTTTTTTTTGCAGATGCTATCATTCTGTTGTCAATATTTTTTTTTGTAGTAATTTGCTTCATGTTCGTTTCTCTTGTTTAACTCTTATATTATTATTTTTTCCAGGCTCTGATATGCTATAGGGGGTGGGGCTTTGATGTACTATAGGAAGGGGCTCTCTGACGTAGAATGGGGGATCCTAATATACAATGGGGGGTTCTGATGGCCGAATGACTAGAGTTACAGCGCTCGGTTTCACAAATTTCGCGCTCGAGTCCATGAGAGGAGATGAAACATTCCCTTGTCTCGAAATCTGTCAGTAGGCTGACGGCCTTGGCTCTCTATGGGGTTGTTGCGCCATTGATGAGGATGATATATTTATTATTGGTAAAACATTAAATTAAACATTTTGTATGTATTGTATATACATAACAATTTTATAAAGAAAAAGTTCTAGCTCCTTCTTCCATGAAGGCAATGACGCCCCTCTCAACATCCATCAGTGGGCTGTTGATGGTATACAGGATGTAGTACACTGGCCGAGTGTCTAGCGCCCGGTGCCACAAGTTTCGGGTTCGAGTCTCGTCAGCGCCAGCGTGGTTTGGAATCCACTTTAAGCCGTAGATCCCGGTGTTATATGACTGTAAAGCGTCACAAGTCAGACTTCTACTTGCGGGTCTCCATCACAAAGAACCTACCTTCTTTCCCTTCAATCATTTCATATGGGTTCGTGGGCTTAGTCTAGATGTCTACCAAGTGAGATAAGAAAAACAACAGCATCAGTACACTGAGGTACCACCCTCACTTTTCTAACTGCTTACCTATCCCTAGGTATGGAGGTGAGGTGAGAAAAAAAAAAAAAAAAGAAAGGTGGGGTCCATCTGTTACAATACTGCAAATGCATACATAAAACGAATGTCTCTTCTTCATATTATTGCATAATAAAAGCCAGACAAAAATTACGAATTTGTACAGGAATCTTACTATACTTTTCAGACAGAAAAAAAAAAAATATTACTAAAACTTGTTTCAAAAGATATCGAGATCAATTGACTAAAAAGAGGTTTTTCATGGCTTTCAGTATTTCTTTCCCTGACTCATTCGTCGTCTTCCCATTCAAATGCTGATGCATCTCAGCGGAGAGAGTCGTGCATTTGCATTCCCTGCTTTTATGTGTGCTCTCCGACAAATGCAAACGCACTTTCTTTCCGCAGAGGTTTGTTGTCGAGCGTGTCACCGGCCCTTTTGCCTCGACTGGACTGGATTTTGGTCACGCGACACCACACACCAACGTCTTCTTTTTCTGCTTGACTGGGCGAGCGATCAACTTGTTTTCGGAGGTTAGCCATTTTGTCGCGATAAGATTAAATGCCTTTTCCATCGCTGATATTAGTTTCATTTAGTTATTTTTGGTTGACGACTTTTTGAACACATTTGAAATAGCTGTCGGCTTGTTTTTGGTTCTCCGTTAATTATCTTTTTCAACTTTATTTTTACAAAGGATGAATATGAAATTGTTATGTAATTATGAAATTGTTAACTAAATTCATAGTCTTTCGTCTACAAATTTAATTGATAATAAAGAAATTAAAATCTTTAATTAGGCTCGAAATTAAATTTTTAAATTAGGTTCGAAATTAAATTCTTAAAATTGCCACTTCCACCGCTGGCATTAGTTTCATTTTATTCGTTTTGTTGGCAATACTTTTTTTGATCCTATGTGAAATAATTGTCTGACTTTTGGTTCTCCATTAATTTTTTTTTCAATCAAAACTTTATTTTTAAATAGGGTAAATATGGAATTGTTATGTATAATCTTTCGTCTACCGATTAAATTTTTTTTTTTTTTCTAATGCAGCTGGCAAATAGACCGCGATCTTTCGCCATAAGGGCTGCACCGATGTTACTCACTTTGCATTACCCGGGGGCTTGTAACTTGATGGTAAGCCACGAACGCGGAGTAACAATGCCCCTGCAACGCTCTACGATCCTGTTAGGACCGGGACCTACGGCTTAAAGTGGATTCCAAACCACTATAACACCCATGGGCAAAGCCGGGATTTGAACCCGATACCTGTGGTACCGAACGCCAGAGGTACCGATTTAATTGATATAAAGAAATTAAATTCTTGAAATTGCCACATCTATTGCTGGTAGTTTCATTTTATTCGTTTTGTTGATAAAACTTTGTTCGAACCTATTTATATTAACTGTTGGCTTGTTTTCCCATTATTAAAAAAAAATTAAAAACAAGTCAACTTTCAAAATTTCTAGATTCCATTATTCTTCTTACTTATTTTCAAAACCGATTAAAAGCAAAATGGATATTAAAAAACGAAAATAATAATTTACGTAGAACTTTAATAATAAAGTGGTTCATTAAAAAAAAAAAATTTATGATATAAGTTCACTTATCTAAAACTGACATTTTTTTAGTTTATTATTATTTGCTTTTTCATCAACTAGAAAGGTCTGAGAAAATCCAAAATACTTTTGATAATATTTTATGCCACGCATAGCTTTTTATAAATATAATTATGAAAAGGATACATCTATGTCCTAACTAAAAGATCATAATTTTTTTTTTTTTTTTTTTTTTTTTTACGAAATTAGGTTTATACCACTTTAAGATCTTCAAATATTTTGTAACATATTTCATGAGTTCATAAATTTTTTTTATTTTATTTTAAATATTTTGATGGCGATTTTTTCACAGATTATTATTCTTATTACGATTATTATTTCTACGCGTCAAATTGGTGTTAATAATAAAAACCATACATATGTAGCTTTTATCTCTTATCGAATTTTTTGTTTATAAGATCTTGCAAATCAAGGAGAATAACAGTTTGTATAAAAACGAGTTCTTTTTTATTTTCAGTCACGCTATTGCAATTTTGTTTTTGTCTGTTATTGTAAAATGACATTTTCCACTGTATAATAGCACTTGTGAAAATACAGATGTCATTAACTTCTGCCATTTCTGATGACAGGTATCGTGTGCTTCATCACAATTCGCGTTCCATCAAAAAACAATGCAATAGGCAACTTTTATCATCTGAAGTTAGCTTGTCGATTTTGCATCATGCATCGTCGTGAAATTATTATCTTCTAAACATCATTATTTTTTTCCTTTCGATGAACAAAAAGTACTTTTTTAGAACATAAAAAAATGATTTTTTTTTAAAAAAGTTGCCAAACATTTGTCTCGGAACATAAACATTACATTGTAATGGGTGATTTAAAAATAAAAAAAATCTAAAATAAATCGTAATATATTTCCTTATTACTATTGTATAAGCACAATTGCTATATTGCTTCCGAGGTTATAAAAAACATAAAACATAATGATAATAAAGATCCGGAAGATGAAATAACATTTCAAGTATATATTTTTTTTTATTTCCAATGTCAATAGAAAGTGACAAACTTTTACAAGATCAAAACAAATGCAAAACACACGCCGACTGGCGCTCAGTATCACATGTTTCGGTTTCGAGTCCCGGCGGTGGCATGGATGTTTGCAGTGGTTCGAATCCCCTTTAAACTGTAGGTCTCGGTCTCTTTAGGTCTAGTGGGTACAAGATGATATAACATAAAAAGAAAGAAAAAGCACATGTTATTGCGTTTAATTTGCTTTATAAATATGCATTTAAAAGGGGCCTGATAGCTGAGTGGCTGGTGTTCGGTACTACAGATTTCGGGTTCGAGTCCCGGCGATACCATGGATGCTTGCAGTGGTTTGAAATCCACTTTAAACTGTAGGTCCTGGTCTAATAAGATCGTAGAGCGTTGTGGTGGCAGTGTTACTGGCGTCCGTAGCATATCTTCAAAGCTGCGCGTGTCCCCTGGGTAGTGCTAAATGAGTAACAGCGGTGCAGCCCATGCTTATGGCATAAAGATTGACTGTTTCTGTATTGCCAGCTACATTAGAACAACAAAAGGAAAATAATAGGAGAAAAAAAGCCAATGGCTCATCAGCAAATCTCTAGCTCTCTAATATCTTTTCACCTCATAATCTCCACGCAAGTCCCGGCATTCTCTTATATGATGCTTGTCCATGGTCTCACCTTTTGCACATTGGGCAATTTGGGCTATCAAAAAGGCCAAAGTGGTGCAGATGTCTTGCCAAACAGTCATAGCCCACCACAATTCTCAACATCGTAGCTGGCAAGATGTTCAGATAATCCAAATGTAAAAGTAAAACCAATTTTCAATTTAAATTTCCCGGGCATATGGTATTCCAATTTTTTCTTTTTAGGTTGTTGGCACTATCCTTGATATCTGTGGGAAATTTGACGTCAAAATATTCATTAGTGTTTGAGTTACGCTTGGTTTTGTAAGACGCTAAAACTGATTCCGGCGATTTTTGAAATGTCTGAATTAATTGGCAAGGAACTTGCTTTGAATTTCGTTTACGAAAACGTGTAGAATGTTGCAGAAGGCATTCGGTGAGTATTCTTATATTGAAAAAAAGAAATGTTTACAAGTGGTATAAACAGACGAAGACAAAGAGTCCTCTTGTCGACCATCAATCTCAACCGACGAAGCTCATGTCCAAAAAATTAAAGATTTGGCGCTTGCAAACCGTCGATTACAAATATCGCCGGAGTCAGTTTTTAGTGTGTCACAGAACCAAGCATAACTCAAACACTAATGAATATTTTGACGTCAAATTTTACACAGATGTCAAGAACAGTGCCAACAACCTAAAAAAGAAAAGAAAAATTGAAATACCATATGCTCAGAAAATTTAAATTGAAAATTGGTCTTACTTTTGGACACAGTAGTATTTCAAAGTATATATGCATTAGGATAATCTGTACATTGCCGAGGCATTTCGATTCGACATAAAACAGGTGGGTAAAAAATTACACTTAATCAAAACATAAATAGAAACATAGAATGTTTGGAATTGTTAAAGTTGACTGAAGATTTGTTTAAAGTTCATTCTTCTTTAATTGCTTCTACTGTTTATTTGTATTTTGGAATGTCAAATAAAAACATCAATTTAAAAGTTCAATTAACTTTGCTGAGATTTTAAAATTATTGGAATTCCAATGATATTCCACTGTACTTTAATTGGTTAAAGTTGCAAAATGAAGCTTTTGGCTATTTTCTTTATAATTTAGATAATATTGTTTTCGGAAATTTTTGAAATTTTTTTTTTAGAATAAAATCTCATGGATAGTATATTAAATCGTCGAAATTTTCTTGAATCATTATATGTTTTTATTTCATATATATTTTTCATCATTATATATTTTCATGTGTATATTTTTAGAATCTTTAATAATATTCTTATTTTAATATTCCAGATGCTTTAGAAGTTATTTGGAAGGATATTTTATGCCATTTTTTTTAAATAATGAGACAAGTAAAATTATTAAATATTTAAAAAAAAAAGAAAAGGAAAATATTTTTATAAAAAATTATGCCATTCTTCAGAAATTGATATTATAACTATTATTATTATTTTTTTTATCAAAATCATTATTTATTCTTATTTTTGAAGTTTGGATTGAGATTTGAATAACAGTTTCATCATTAGCATTTTATGAGCAAATTATTTGTGGGATAACATAAATTGGAATAATATTAATATACCACGAACCAAAATAAATGATGATCAAAATACAAGCAATTTTTTGAGGCCAGTGAAAATATTTACAGTCCCTCAATAATAGAAAGAAATATGCATAAGCTTGTTGTAAAACTGTGGAGGTTCGATTCCGAAGGTGGCGTTTAAATTCGAAATAGTCCCCAAATTGATTGGCACAGAAATGTAGTTCATTCAGATATCACGTAAAAAATGCAGCCAAATCAGATGGATTCAAACACAGCGGTATAATGAGAGAGAAAGATAATTTCTGGGGTATTTTAATAACAATAAAATAGTTTTAATTTTCAATAACTAAAAATTTAAAATATATTATATGAAACGAAAAATTTGAAAAGTATTACACATACTTTTAAACTTATTTATATTTGTTTCTTTTTATTTGTTCTAAATGTTTTTTTTTTTCAAACTTGCCTTGCGCCACAAATGTCGGACAACACCCCTAGCAAGTAATCGATTCGTCTGCTTCAACACAACTAAATTACTTTGTCACTGAATAGCTGGCAGAACTTATATATATTATACCTAATAATTTATATTTCTGATATTTGAAAGTTTTGTAGATTCAAAATAATTTAAATTATTTTTGTAAGCCTTTTGGATTTATTTTGTTTTATTTAGCTTTAGAAAGTTAATTATCAGGAATAGTTTTGTATTTTTAAAATCTGCATTTCTTAATACGATGCAAAATAATTTTATTATTTATTATAAATTAATTATCTAATTTTGATTCTAATATGCTTAGGAAAAAATAATGATTCTATTGTAATGACGAAGCAAAGTTGAAAGAAGAGTTATTAGTTTTATTTTTATTAATTTATGAGTATTAATAATTAAATTAATTTTCTTATTATTATTATATTAATAAATTATTCATTATTTTTTTTTTTTTTTTTTTTTTAATGAGTTGCTATTTTTATTAACGCAACGTTACTGTTTTGTTATGCATAAAATAACTGATTCAGTGAAAATATGTTTTTAAGTTCTTAAAAAACACCCTCATAACCATTATTAATTAAAAAAAAATATTAAAAAATAAATAAATAATTAAATTATTAACTTAAAATTAATATAAAAAAATTATGTTTAAAATAATTTTTTTGTCAGTTATGATAAAAAATAATTGTATGGTATTCCTGTATATTATATATAATTTTGCTGAAATATATATTGTTTGTTGGCAAATCTTTTATAAAAATGGAAAATAACATTATACTAGATGCTAAACGTATTAAAAACACTTAATTTGGCTTCTGAAACTTTTTCTTTAATGTGTTTGTTCTTTTGTACAGTCTGTGATATGAAACATAATATGTTTTCTTAAAACAAAATTTACGATGAAAACACTTGCAGAATGCATGTCATTATATTGTCAGCTATGCAAATATATGTTTTTGGTCTCTGTCGTTGAAGTTCATACGCCCATTCTTCTGCGATTTTCTTTTCGTTGCACCCAGACGAGTTTTTTCGTGGTCAATCAACCCGTTCTTTGAGTAAAAGGTCGATTTTCGAATATCTGGGGTAATTTGTTTAATTGTGAATCTTGTTGTTGTACCTACCGTGGCCCGCCGTTCATGTTTTTTTCTTGCGGCAGCCTAATTATATGCCCTTTTCATTAAAAATATCAATATATATAATATCTATATATAATTCTTTGTTTGGAAAGTTGTTTAAATTTTGATGAAAGATTTTTAAACAACAGGATTGAGTTTTAATTCTAAAAAAAAAAAAAAAAGATAAGCATTTAAAATATACATTTTGTATATATTTAAAGAGAAGAACATATCCTCTGTCAATATTATACTACCCTATGGGCAATCTAGGATATATTTTTAATATCTACGATAAACACGACTAAAAACATGTTCTATTATATGTGTGGTTTAATATATGTGTGGTTGTTGCCAAACAAGACATTAAAATGTGGAAGACTGTTTGTATCATTCTATATAAGTGTCAAAATTTTTTTTTTAGACGTCAAATGGTTTTTATTTATCAATTTCCTATTCAACTTTTTGAGCTTGGTTCTTATATAATTTGAAATAAGTTACATAATCTCAATAAACAATCAAGAAAATTTTGTAAATCTTTCACCGTTTGGTTCAAAAACTGAGAGTGAAGTGACCAAATTTTTTTTAAACGTATTTGTAGAGCTTTTTCATTTGCAGCCATTTTCAATGGAGAAATTTTTAAAAAGTATCTATATTATTGCATATATATATAATGTGGGGCCTGGATGGCCGCTAGCGCTCTGGCGCTCGGTACCACAGGTTTCGGGTTCGAATCCCGGCTGTGCCATGGGTGTTTGTAGCGGTTCGAAATCCACTTTAAACCGTAGGTCCCGGTCCTAATTGGGGGATCCCTCCGCGTCCGTGGCTTACTATCAAGCTACACGAACCCCCTGGGTAATGCAAAGTAAGTAACGTCTGTGCAGCGCTTTCCTAAGGCATCCAAGACCAAGCTGTCTAATTGTTTGCCAGCTGCATTAGAAAGAAAAAAAAACATATATATAATGTACATATTAGCATAGGTAGTCTTGTTAATTTTTTTTCTAGTTCTTAGGATGTACTCTTACTTATGTCATTTTATAGGATTCATTAATATTGTTAACTACATACTGTAAAATGTAGGATTATATTGTACTGTATTAACCGTCTTGATAAAAAAATATATATAATTTTCCAGACATTCATAAATTCTATACAAGCAAGCAGTATTAAGAAGGTTTTTTTTTTATATTTTCTTGTTTTTCATATAATAATTTGTTAATTTTTAAACAGCCAAACATTTTAAAAGTTTATTTAAAAATTTATCTGAATGTAGGTAGGTACCAGAAATAGATTTACTTTATATTGTTCGAATTTTTTTAGTTATGTTGGCGGATGAGTTAAATAGAATTTTTTTGTCCGAATTTTTAAAATTAAAAAGACTAAAAAGAAATAATCCATGTCATTCTTTTTTATCAAGCCTTTATAAAGCATTCGCTAAGATTTTTTCAAACAATTTTTTTAAAAATTCATTAAAAATATTTAACAAAAAATTATTAGTGAATTAAACTTTCATTATAAAAGTGTACGAATTCAATTTTTGATGAGAAAAATATTTATTTTTTGGCTAGTTTTATTAAAGAATCTTTTATAAAAGATTTTTATTTTAAATAATGTAAGAAAAAATAAAATTTTCAGGCTTTAAAAAGAGAAAAAAAATCTTTAGAAACTATTCACTATAAAATATTACCCACCACAAGAACTAAATTGTACGAAAATTTTTAGAATAAAAAAAAAAAAAAAAAAAAAAAAAAAAAAAGTCAAAAATTTCTTCTCATAAACTGTCCACATATGAATAGTTTAAAATTTTATCAAGTAGCAAAATAGTTTTTTAAAAATTTCTTAAAACAACGATAAGTATATGTTGTCTTAGGAAATATTTATAACAACTATATAATGAAACTAAAATTTAATTAATTTCCTTTTTTTAAAATTAATATAAAACACTGAATTTTACCGAGTTATTTTTTTATTTAATTGTACTTAAAATAGAAATAGAAATTAAAAATTTTTATAGCATATACCTCATCATCAGTAGTGGCGCAACAGCCCAAGTTAGCCAAAGGCAAATCTGCCTGCTGGCAGATTTCTAGACGGATGTTTTCTTTTTACGGGATAGGCCCAACACTTTGCAATCATATTAGACTGGAGCCTACGATTTAAAGTGGATTCCGAACCACTACAAGCATCTATGTCACCGCCAGGACTCGAACCCGAAACCTGTGGCCCCGTGTGCCAGATATAGTATATTATTGTAATGTGCAAAAAAGTTGAAATTTTTTTTGAAGCGTTAATTTCAATGCAAATTTTAGCAATGAATTTAACCGAATAAATTATATATTTTTTTCTTTTCTAATTACGATTTTTTCCTCAAAGTAACTTTTTTTTTCAAAAGTAGATTTAAATTTAATCCACCTTCAAAACAAAATAAATTTGTTCTTCTGTTTCAGAAATATTCAAAATCAATGCAATCTTTTGAAATTCATAAAGCGCAAACAGAAAAATCTTTTATATTTCTAAATTCAAAACGAATTTTGAATAATATTTCAATTAAGTATAACTGAAATATGGAGAGATATATATATTTTTTTTTTATTTCAACTCGAGACGCTTATAAATATTTATGGTTTTATGCTGAATTAAAATAGGAAGATAACGTAATTTGGAAGCCTTAGAAGTTCAGTTCATAAAACCCGGGCATCTGAATTTCTGAAAGCATAGGGAAAAAAAAATGGCTACAGCTGGTGCTGTAGTATTGATTTGTTTTTATTACAATTCTAAATCTGCTCACGATCCTATTAAAAGAACATTAAAAACGAATTTTTTTTTCACATTGGTCGTAAAAGGTGGTGCACTTTTTTTTTATTTCTGTTTATATTTGAACAATTCTCATTTTGCACTAAAATTAATGCAAAAAAAAATCGAACTAAACTCCGATTTGAAATACTAAGATATAAAATTTGAATTCCATAAATGTTGTATGAGATAAAAAAAAGATTATATGAAAAGATTATTTGAATAATATTTTTTATAAGAATTTTATGATTTGTATGGGTGCTATTGTTGTGCGAGTCAAAATGATAAATTTGCATGTTTTTAAAAACATTTTTTTGGGAAATAGTTTTTTAATTTGAAATTTTTTTTTTATTATTTTTGTTTGTTTTTATTTTTCGAGAAATTTTTAAAGACATTAAGTCATCGTTTAAGTGTATACATAACCTAATCATTTAAACCTAACAAGAAGCCCTTTTGATGCTAGTTACGATTTATTTCTTATTAGTGATTTATAAAATAACATTTTCATTTTAAAAATTAAGCAATTTAGAATTAATATAAAATTTAAAACCTTTTAAAATTCATTAAGAAATTCCATGAATAGCTTAATATGTGTGTTTTACTGCTGATTTTTACAATTTGGCAATAATAATATAAAAAAAATTAATGACTTTAATTCATAATACACATCTTGCCACAATACATATTTCATAATACACATACACACACACACACACACACACACACACACACACACACACACACACACACACACACACACACACACACACACACATTATTCATAATACACATCTTATACTAAGCAAATATCACGTGAGTAAATGTAAGGATATTCTATGGTTTAATATCTATATGCTAGTGCTGATTTTTATACAACTTGGCAATAATAATACAAGGCGAAATAGAAAAAATTAATGGCATTGATTCACAATACACATCTTGTTATAATCATAATACATATATATTCATAATACACATCTCGTACTAAGCAAATATCACGTGAGGTAAACATAAAAAGGAAATTCTATGGGTAACTTAATATCTATATTCTGGTGCTGGTTTTATACATTTTGGCAATGAAAATAATACAGGACGAAATAGAACAAATAAATGACTTTGATTCGTAATATACACCTTGTATTAAGCAAAAATCACATCAGCAAATGTAAGGAAATTCTATGAATAACTTATTTATATTTTAGTGCTGATTTTTATACAATTTGGCAATAATAATAAGAGACGAAATAGAAAAAAAGTTAATGCTTTTGATTTGTAATACACTAAGCAAATATCACATGAGTAAATGTAAGGAATTTCTATGAGTAACTTAATATCTATACTTTAGTGCTGATTTTGTACATTTTGGAAATGAAAATATTACAAGACGAAATAGAAAAAAAAAAAAAATAACGACTTTGATTCATAATACACAACTTGAGCAAATATCAGGGTAAAATGTAAGGAATTTCTATGAGAAACTTAATATCTATATTTTTTAGTGCTGACTTCTTAAATTTTGGCAATGAAAATAATACAGGACGAAATAGAAAAAAAGTTAATGACTTTTGACTCATAAATGACTTCACCTTTCATTTTTTATATTTATTTTTCAATTTTCACCCAGATTTACCCTCCCCCTACCCCCTTAACACCATCCCATCCGCATTATAAGTGAATTTAAACTTTCTAGAAGGCATTTCTTTTTTTTTTTTTTTTTTCTTTCCCAAGTTTTTTTTTTTTTTTTTCAAACTGCAGTAATCAACTTTTCTCGCCTAAGGGGAACACAAACTTCCGTAAACTTGATGAAATAATTCCCCTCTACACTCCTCTAGCCCTTCTTCTTATTTATTTATTATTATTTTTTTTTCCCATTTCTTTATTAATCTAGGAAAAAAAAATATTTGAATATAGAATCTTACATAGGGGACTGATTAAAATTCGTTTGTTGAAAATGTTCATTTTTTTTTTATCTTCATTTTCTTATTTACGTTTTCTATTACTTTTGAAGAGGTCAGAAGATGGAAATCAATAACATACAAATGTCATTCTTTGCTTTACATTTGTTAAAATATAGAAATAAAATATAAAGATAGAAGTATATTTTAAATAAAACACAATACTTTTAAAATTATTGCTTTACGAAATATGGATTACGAGACGCATTTATGAGATGATATAGATTATGAGAGGATATAGACTATGAGATTGTATGGATTATGAGATGATATGGATTATGAGATGCGTTTATGAGATGATATGGATTATGAGAAGCGTTTATGAGAGGATATGGATTATGAGATGCGTTTATGAGGATATGGATTATAAGATGCGTTTATAAGAGGATATAGATTATGAAATGGTATGGATTATGAGATGAGATGAATTTCTGAAAGTTTAAAACTACCTTCTTTTTGAATAACCGGTTTTTTTTTTCATTTAAATGACTTAATATTAAATATTTCTAAGAATTCTATAAATTTAAAGTTATCTGATAAAAATATTTTACCTTTTTTATTCTTTTTATATTTTTCTTATATTATCTTCTTAATATTTATCTTATATTATTATTCTTTTTACCTTTTTATATTTTTTTTAACCTTTCAAAATATTGAAAAATGTTCTTGAATTTATATGAACACGAAGGTTATTTTTAAAAATGCATTTGTACTGAAAGGTCTAGGATACAAATGTTAATCTTGCTTACACTTGCTAAAATATATAGAAATAAATATAAAGATTAGAAGTATATTTTAAATGATACACGATACTTCCTTGAAATTATTGCTTTGAAATGTATATTTTACAAAATATGGATTATGAGATGCCATGGATTATGACATGAGATGAAATTCTGGGAAGTGTTTAAAACTACGTTCTTTTTTAAATAACTGGTTTTTCATTCATATAACTTAATAATAAATATTTCTAAGAAGTCTATAGAATTTTCAGTTCTACGAACAAAATATTTTACCTTTTTATTCTTTTTTTTGCCAATTTTTAAACTTTCAAAATATTAAAAAATGATCTTGAATTTATATGAACACGTAAGTTATTTTAAAAAATACGTTTGTATCTTAAAGGCCTATGAATTTGACTATAGAATATTATTAAGTGCTAAATAAAGGTTAGAAAAACTGTTTATTTTATAATTAATCGTCTATTTTTTATTAATGTTGTTGGAAACCTTTCTATGCAGATTAATAAATATGATAACATTTTCATCTTCTGAATACGTCATTCAAATTCATTCATCATTCTAGATACATTATTAAAACAGTTCATTTATCATTAAGATTTATTCATTATTCTGAATGCATAATTCAAGATGCATTCATCATTTGAATGCCTCGTTCCAGTTTAATTCTTCATTCTTATATATAAACATTCTTATATATGTTACTAATGATTATTTCATTCGTATATTGGTTATTAATGATAAAATATATATTTTTGCCTCTTACAGAAGTTAAGTTTTACATCTAGGAGTGACGGAGTCCCTTTTAAAGGTTCCTTTCAAAAGTTCACTGTATTTTAAAAAATTTGTTTTTATTTGCCTTGAATCACACCAATTTTTGAATATGTTTTTGGGAAAATTTAGATATAAGTGCCAGACACATATTTCATATACTATTATAATTTTATCAATCATACTAATTCATAATTATAAATATATTTTTGTCCTCATTCTGAATACATAAATTTGTAAAAAAAAATAATGATTTTTTTTTAAAAAAATTTCATTTTTATGTAAGTAAAATTTCTTTTTAAAAAACATGTTATTCAATAATACTGTTATCAAAGATAGACAAAATACCTAGAAATAAAAAAAAAAATGTGCTTGTAGATTTTATAAAAAAAAAATATTTCAAGAGCAACAGATCCCCAATATACCCTTTCAAAATTTTTTGCTGTATTTTAAAATTTATTATTATTTTGCCTTAAATCACGAAATAGTCAATAAGGTGTGGCAAAATGCTTAAAAAAATATTCTTGTTGAGATTTAGAATTATTTTTTGTAATGTTGTATTGTTTTTCATGATAATGTGCAAATCTACTGCTGTGATAACAAATCTGTAAATTACTGTAGATCACTTATTATGCATTAAAAAATTAGCTATGTCATTTTATATTTTTTAGATGATAATAAAAAGCATTTTTAACAATAATTTTTTTTATATTTATACAAGGAATTTTTAAATTTTGTTTTCGTTATAAATATTTCATAACATAATAATTATTCATTAAAGATCTTCAAAATTTATTGGCAAAAGGAAAAAACACATTTTCGATGAAAAATTAATTGGATTTTCATATCTTGTTGTGAAGTTTATAATTTACGTAATAAACCATTGTAATTATGTTTAACTTAGTATTTCTTAATTGGTTTGATTATTTTAAAATTAATTTTTAAAATAGAATTCCAATGATTTGATGATATGAATTACATTGCAAAATGCATTCGTTAATCAAAATGTGAAAATTTTTATATCAATATTAAAAATAAAATATTCCTCCCCCAAAAAAAACCCACATAGAAGCATTCGTATTCACAATAAAAATAATCAATATTGTATATTTTATATATTATATAGTTTTTAAAAAAAAAAGTCTAATATTTGATTTTAAATATTCTTCAACATTAATATTCTTATAGAGCTTTTTTTTTTTTAAAAAGAAAAGAAAACATCTGCACGAATTTCTCTTAAAGAACAATTCATGGTTCAAATGTAAACAAGAGAAATCTTTAACCAAACACAGTTACGATTAATTAGACTGTTGTCATATTCTGA
This sequence comes from Caerostris extrusa, assembly GCA_021605095.1. Taxonomy (NCBI): domain Eukaryota; kingdom Metazoa; phylum Arthropoda; class Arachnida; order Araneae; family Araneidae; genus Caerostris; species Caerostris extrusa. Next base: position 23,233 of record BPLR01001594.1, read on the forward strand.
AATTGTTACAAAATAGAATATAAATATACATTGCAAAGAAGCAAGACTAACAAAAAGATTATTTGATAGGCTTTCTAAGGCCTGCATACAATATTTATAAAGCATAATTCTTTAATTAATACTATTGAAATCTGTACAAATTATATATTTTTATGTTCAGAAAAATATTCTTTATTCTTCTATCATAAAATAGAAAAAACGAAAAATTTCAAGGTTTATATCTAGATCTTCCATTAAAACATTCAAAATATAAAAATATCATTTCATTGCATTTTTTAAATTTATTTAACCAGGAAATTTTACTCATATTTATTAAAAAATTACAAAATGCAATAAAACATTAATTATGGTCCATTTCAACGAGGAATTTTTACATCAACAAACGTGTTTTGTTTTAAAAAAAAATCAAGATTATTTAAAAAATAAATGCATGTTTTATTAATCTTATCTTTTATTCTATTTTTTTTACACCAATAGAAGCGCCAAAGTAAGAAAAAAAAACTTTTTTTGTCATGTTTTATTCTTTTAGAATAAGAGGAAAACGAGATAATTTGTCGCCACTTGGCGACATGTCTGTCTTTATTTTTTCATATTTTTTTTTTTTACTTTTTTGTAAAAGATATCTTGATACTTGCTTTTTAAAATATTTTTTTTCCTATGTCTTTATTTCCCATTTCATTATAATGATATCTTTTAAGGTTTTCCGAATTCCATGTTTATAGTTTGAGGATTATGCAAAGTTGATGTTCTTCCGTTTCCATAAAAATGCTTATTTTTTTCCACGTGTTTTGAATAACTGAAGCATTACTGAGATGGATAAGGATTTTCAATGTAATTTTTTCTGTTTTTAACGATACATGTGATAGGAAATGCATGCAACAGAAAAAAATACATGCGATAACCAATTTTTTCTGTTTTTGAACGATACATGTGATGGAAAATTTCAGAAAACAAGTATTACCAGTGATCCTCTTAGATCAGTGATCCTCTTTTTTTTATTTCTGAGTAAGCGATATATATCCCCTTTTTTTTAATAGAAAAAAATATTGTTAAAGAAATGCATCATAGCAGGTCTATTTTTAAGAAAAAGAATGCATTTTTATATGAATATAGACAAAGATATTTATATGTATGGGATTATAATGTTTTTATTTCTTTTTGATTAATGTATAATATATAATTTGCAAGTTCTTATTATCTTATTATTTTACTAACTCTGACTGTTCAAATTGATGTTTCTACTGATTTACTGAGTTAAACCAAAAATAATAATGTTTTCCCCATAATAAAAACATTGTTGAATGTAAGTACTGCATGTGAAACTAACATCTTAATCAGTAACAATAAATATAAATATAATTTTGTTTTGTACTTTTATTTTCTTTATATTTTAATGTATATATTAGAGAGAGAGAAAGAGAGACAACTAGGGGAAAATGAAAATTTGAAAATTTTTATGTTAAAATACGTTTATTAAATTCACATTACCATATAAACTATATTTCTTTGTCGTGTTTTATAATAAAAATACGTTTATTCGTCTTGCATTATAATAAGAATTCATTTATTCGTCTTTCATTTTAATAAAAATGCTTTTTTTGTTTCGCATTATATTAAAAATACGATTCTTTCTCTTGCATTATATTAAAAATATTCGTCTTGCATTATAATAAAAAATTTATTCGTCTCATATTAAGTGCATTTTTTTCTTTCACATTATATTAAAAATACATTTATTGGTCTTGCATTATATTAAAATTAACAATTATGCATTCGTTCATCTCGCGTTATATTAAGAATACGATTATCCGTCTTGCATTTTTATTGAAAATGTGAGCATTCGTTTTCCATTTCATTGAGAATATAATTTTTCGCTTACATTATATTAAAAATACGATAAATTGTCTTGCATTATATCGAAAATGTGATTAATCGTCTTGCATTACATTAAAAATGCGATTAATTTTCTTGCATTATATTAAAAAGGTGATTATTCATCTTGCATTATATTCAGAATACGATTACTCGTCTTGCATTTATGGAAAGTATGATTATTCGTCTTGCATTTTATGGAAAATACAATTATTCGTCTTTTATTATATTAAAAATGCGATTATTCGTCTTGCATTATTTTTAAAACTGCGATTATCCGTCTTTCATTATATTAAAAATACGATTATTCGTATTACATTATATTATACATTAATTCTCCTTGCATTCAATTAGAAATTCAAAACAATAATTCAAGAGCATATGCGATTAAAATCACCATGCCCTTCCCTCCTAGTTAAAGAAAATGCTATTTTTCTTACCTATAAAGTGGCTACATGGAATGAACCCACATGAACCCTGCGTTTTTGTTTGCGCAGCATGTGTTTAATCAAAATGTTTAATGAAAAAAGCATTCATCTGTGTCAATAAGAGCATTCATTGTGACATGCATTGCTTTCAGTACTGCAATTGTAGCATTTAGCTTAAGAAGGTATTCTCCAGATTCTTCCGCACCTGTTGAAAGGTAATCTGTCATGTAGGTTAGTTATGTTTTACCACAACTTAATCAGACGGGTCCTGTTTACATTTGTTAAAACAACAAATACCAGATTTGTTTTGGCCGAAATTTAAAAAGTTTCATTGTAAGTTAATTTGAAATCGTCTTTTGAAACTTCTTCTTTATAAAACTATTTTTTATCTATTTGTAATTTAAACATTATGCTTTACTGTAAATTCTATCTGCCTTTATAAACTTACAATAAAGATAATGACGCATTTGTTATTATCACTTTAATTATTACCACATTACCACTGGAATCAAAAGGTTGTGGTTAAATCTTTAGTAATATGACAGTACCATGTATCCTAAATTGATTTAATTTTTACAACAGTACAGAATTGTTTTTGCATTATGATTATGAAAAAAACTGCAACAGGGACTAAGTAATAAAATAATTTCTTATATAATTTTTGACTTAGAACACTTTTATTGTTCTCTGCACAGTAGTTAAATATTTTAATTCTTAATAATATCTCAGAGAAGGAAAAAAAAAATACGCGTTATTTATGATAACGAATATGAAAACTTAAATTATTGACTTTCGTTTCTTGTAAAGTCAAGATCGGTTTTATTTTGCAAAATTTTATAAGAAATGATCTGCAAGTGTTCTGCGTAGTGTCTTTCTCAAACTCTACAAGGAAAGAAAAAAACATTGGAAAAATTTTCAAACATCGCAATGATACAGATATTTACTCCTTCAAACTCCATGCTTTTCCTTGTTGTTTTATGGCATCCTTTGCAGACCGAGATCTCTTTCAATCACGGCTGTCATTTTTAATATACCAGAGGCTTCTTATAAAAGTCATTTCTCCGTGAAGCAAGGATGGAAGTCGGCCCGCGAAGCAAAGCAGCCACATATTGCAAAGCTTCTTCGACCGAAAGCTTTCATTGCAACGCTATTGGTTGGTTATACAGTAAAAGAAACTGTTCAATCTGGATTTGAAAGAGTTTCAATCTTTACTTTTATGTATTTTGTAAAATTTTTTTTGTATGATTTTACGATTACGACCATATTTTTCTACTTTTACCATAAAGAAAGATTTTTCGACCTTTTATTTTCGTTACAGTATAACTTTAAACAAATATAAATTTATTTTTAATTTTTGTTTAATTTCTTATGTATTTCTAAAAACTAAAATTTACATGACTGGTTAAGTATTTTCAAACAGGTTAGTTTAATAAATATGTTTGTATAAGTATTGAATAGTTGAAAACAAAATGCTAGGAAGACTTCTAATTTGTAGTGTATTAAAAGACTTTTAATTCTAGTAGACTTCAATTGCTATTAATTTAATGACATATTGATCAACTTTTTTTAAGACTCGCTACCACAGTTCCACATTATTGATTTAGACTTTCATGCGCCCATTAGTTGTAGTAGACAATTTGCATAATCGCTGTTTTTATTGTTATTCAAAGATGGTAGAGATTTATTTTAAGCTTTTTAATGACATATTGATCAATCTTTATTAAAGACTATATATATTATATTTCACTACCACTGTTCTATATTATTGATTTGCAGGCATCATTTCATGCCATTAAAAGATTTGTGCAAGATGCAAGGTAGACTTCAATTGCGTAATCGCTGTTTTACATTATGTTATTCAAAGATTGCTAGAGATTTATTTTAAGCTTTCATGATATAAATGATTTCGTTTATAGTTGGAATATTGCTATTTATTTATTGACAAGGTAATCAATCTTTATTAATATGCCACTATATATATTATGTTTCATCATTTCACCACTGTTCTATATTATAATCGCTGTTTTCAGACATCGTTTCATGTCATTCAAAGATTTGTAGAGACCTATTTTTTAAACTTTCACAATATGAATCTTATTTGATATATGGTTGAAATATTGTTAGTTTATTAATCACATATTTATCAATATTTATGGAGTCTACATATCATTATTTTATATTATTCTGGTTGGTATGGTTTCTCTCTCTACGGTCAACTTGTGCACACTTTAGGCAAATTAGACCGACACCTACGGTTTAAAGTGGATTCCGAACCATGTAGAAGATTTTTTTTCCAAAGAGGGAATTTCTGTTTTTGATATTTTTATTATACATTTAACAGGCAGTTAACAGAGATAATCAGTTATGTTTGCTTGCCAATTTCTGAATTGAACTCCATTTTTTCAGAAGCCCTTTGTATGTTTTATATTGAATGCATAGATATTGTCAAATGTAGAAAAAACACAAATCCTATATTGAATGTATAAATGCTGCCAATTGTAAAAAGGATATTCCAAGCCAATTTCTAATCCTTTTTCTTTTTCCATTTACCATAAACCAGAACTTACAAACTTTTAAAATCCTTCCAAAGGCCAAAGTGATATGGGGTAGTAGGTGGGGACATGCCAGCAAAAATCCTTTTTTTAGAATGCAACTCACGACTTTCTTTGCCCTTTGAAACCTCATCGTCGACGCTGCTGCAAGTAATTCCAACTCTTGAGGATCAATACAAAAACGTCTTTCTAAAGATATATTGCATCTCCATCCATAAATATCAAAGGGCAGAAACAAAACTCATTTGTATTCCGGGCCATGATTCCCTCCGCCTCGAATTTCTGTCAACTTGCCAGCCCCCTCAAAAAACTGTATTTGCCACGTAATTTGATCCCTTCCTGTAGTCCTCTCCTTTTTTGGAATATGCAAATCGATTTAATTTAAATTCCGTCAACAGGATTATGGTGGCGAAAGTGAAGGTTTGCTGTTGACTCCACCAGCAGAAGCAGCAGCTACTCTATTCCGGTCTTTTATATTGGGCCTCAACAATGTTTCTTTTATACATTGTTTTTTCTTTTTCATCTTGCCTTGCTCTCTGAAAATCTTTTCGGATCGCATTATCCTGAGGAAATTTGCAAAGTTGTTCACGAAACTTTGGGATGGGGAACGATGAGGATTTAATGGCGATTCGGTTTTTTTTTTTTTTTAACTGCACACATCAGCATTTTCTTGGTCTTTGTAATGATTATGTTCTTTTCACTCGTTTAAGTAAACTTTATTTTCCCCGTACACAAACAGTGTTGGGGTAATGACTTGGCGTGGCAGGTTAGAAATTTGATATTGAGGTAGAAACCATTAATGCATTTGCATCACTGAAAGATTTAATAAATATGATTTTTAAATTTTTTTAAAAATGTAATATAACACTTATCCAGTAATCATGTTCTTGGTGGTAATGGTAATTATAAATTTAAAAGAAATATAATAAAAAGTACGCATCGAGTAACCATGGTTTGGTTGTAAACATGATTTTTTTTTATCAATATAAGTTATATATTTATAACGTCTTACGTATAGTGTAATGTGTTCTTGGTGGTAAACACGACATTTACAGATTCAAAAATATAAGGTCTTACACATCTGAGTAATCATGTTCTTGGTGGTAAACATCAAATACATCATGCTAAAATGTGCGTTAATGCCTTAATACACAGAAATAGCCAGCTAAGCCTGCTTGCCAATTTCAAATGTAGCTCTATTCTGTAGAAGCCCCTTTATAGGTCCTATATTAAATGTCAAATGTAAAAAGAATATTCCAAGTCAATTTCTAACTTTTCTTTTCCATTTACCATAATCTAGAACTTACAAACTTTAAAAATCCTTCCAAAGGCCAAAGTGATATATGGGTAGTTGGTCGGTACATACTTGACATGCCAGCAAAAATCCTAGTTTTAGTATGCAACTCACGACTTTTCTTTGCCCCTTGAAACCCCATTGTCGCCGCTGCTGCATGTAGTAATTCCAACTCTTAAGGGATCAATATCAAAACGTCTTTCTAGAGATATATTGCATCTCCGTCCATAAATATCAAAAGAGCAGAAAAAAAACTCATTTGTATTCCGGGCCATGATTCCTCCGCCTCGAATTTGTCAACTTGCCAGCCCTCAAAAACTGTATTTGCCGCGTAATTTGATCCTTTCCTGCAGTAGTCTTCTCCTTTTTGGAATATGCTAATCGATTTAATTTAAATTCCGTCAACAGGATTATGCTGGCGAAATGAAGGTTTGCTGCTGACCCACTAGCAGCAGCAGCTACTCTCTATTCCACTCTCTATATTGGGCCTCAATAATGTTTCTTTTATAGATTGTTTTTTTTTTCTTTCCTCTCTGTCTTGCCTATGGAAAATCTTTTCGGATCGCATTATCCTGAGGAAATTTGCAAAGTTGTTCACGAAGTTTTGGGATGGGAACAATGAGGATTTAATGGCGATTCGTTTTTTTTTAACTGAATACATCAGCGTTTTCTTGGTTCTTGTAATCATTATGTTCTTTTACTCGTTTAAGTAAACTTTATTTTCCCTTACGCAAACAATGTGGGGGTAATGACTTGATGTGGAAGGTCGGAAATTTAATATTGAGGCAGAAATCCATTAATGCATTTGTACCACAGAAAGATTTAATAAACATGATATTCTTACAGTTTGAAAAGACTATATAATATCGTTCATATCGAACAATCATTCTCTTAGTGGTAAGCATGGTACTTATAAATTTAAAAGAAATGTAATATAGTACGCCTCGAATAACGATGGTTTGGTTGTAAACATGATTTTTTATCAATTTAAGTTATATATTTATAACGTCATACGTATCGAGTAATCGTGTTCTTGGTGGTAAACATGACATTTACAGATTTAAAAATATAAGGTTATACATATCGAGTAATCATGCTTTTGTTGGTAAATTTTTTGTCAATATAAAAATATATATAATGTCATCATATCGAGTAATCATGTTTTTGGTGGTAAACATCATGCTAAATGTGTGCCCTCCTAATACAGAAGTAGTCAGCTAAGCTTGCTTGCCAATTTCAAATGTGAGCTCCATTCTATAGAAGCCCCTTATAAGCCCTACATTAAATGTCAAAATGTAAAAAGAATATTCTAAGTCAATTTCTTAATCCTTTTCATTATCCATTTACCATAATCTAGAACTTACAAACTTTTAAAAATCCTTCTAAAGGCCAAAGTGATATATGGGGTAGTTGGTGGGTACATGCCACTTGACATGCCAGCAAAAATCCTTGTTTTTGTATGCAACTCACGACTTCTCTTTGCCCTTGAAACCTCATCGTCGCCCCTGCTGCAAGTAGTAATTCCAACTCTTAAGGATCAATATCAAAACGTCTTTCCAGAGATATTGCATCTCCGTCCATAAATATCAAAGAGCAGAAAAACAAAAACTCATTTGTATTCCGGGGCATGATTCCTCCGCCTCGAATTTCTGTCAACTTGCCAGCCCTCAAAAACTGTATTTGCCACGTAATTTGATCCCTTCCTGTAGTCCTCTCCTTTTTGGAATATGCAAATCGATTTAATTTAAATTCCGTCAACAAGGATTATGGTGGCGAAAGTGAAGGGGAAGGTTTGCTGCTGACTCCACTAGCAGCAGCTACTCTCTATTCCACTCTTATATCGGGCCTCAACAATGTTTCTTTTATATATTTTTTTCTTCCTCTTGCCTTGCCTCTGAAAATCTTTTCGGATCGCATTATCCTGAGGAAATTTGCAAAGTTGTTCTCGAGACTTTGGGATGGGAACAATGAGGATTTAATGGCGATTCGGTTTTTTTTTTAACTGAATACATCAGCATTTTCTTGGTTTTGTAATCATTATGTTCTCACTCGTTTAAGTAAACTTATTTTGCTCGTAGTCAAACAATGTTGGGGGAATGACTTGGTGTGGCAGGTTGAAAATTTGATATTGGAGGCAGAAACCATTAATGCATTTGCATCACAGAAAGATTTAACATGATATTCTTAACAGTTTGAAAAAGTATAATATCGTTCATATCGTGTAATCATGCTCTTAGTGGTTGGTAAACATGGCACTTATAAATAAAAAAAAGGCAATATAATACGTATTGAATAATCTTGCTTTTGTTGTAAACAAGATTATCAATTAAAAAATTGTAACGGCATATATATTGAGTAGTCATGTTTTCATTTTTAAAAAGAAGAACTTCTTTTATAGTATGGAAAATAATTTCTGTATGTACCATTAATTTTATATTATTATTTCATCTAATAAAATAATCAGTCTTGAAAACAGCACATTTGAACATTGAAGTACATTAGAACAGAATTTTAAACATATAAATATTTGAAAATTCACAGTATTTAACGCACTCACGTATGAATTGCAAAAATAACGTATTGAAGAGTTTGAACAGTTTTTAAAACGCTATATTTTGAAGCATTATGAAGCGTAGCAAATTTAAACATGCAATGACATAAAGGGTCAAGCTGCAGATGGAGAGAATGGAACTTTTTTATTATATGAAAAGTAATTGCATTTGATACAACAATAATTAAAATTAAAAGTATCTTATAAAAATAATTAAATAATCATAATTACTTTTTTTATGTCTGTCTCATCTAAAGATGATGGTTTCCCTTGCATGTTCCAATGCAAAATAGATTTTCTTTTATAAATAAACTTGACATACCTTTTTAAAAATTGTATAAAAACTTTTTAAACCACGTTCTTTAATTTAACACGATATTTTGACACTAAAAGAACATTTTTATTTTGAATATGATTTAAAAGCATTAACGGTTTACTTGTAATGAGTTGTTTTTTTTAATGGTATTAAGCAAAATTGTATATCGATTGTATTAAATAGGAAAGCATTTTCAACGAAATGGCTTTAAAAAGCTTCAGTTATTCAAAAGCGGATTCAAATCTCACTTATAAAAGTCAATGTTACCCTCAACTGAATGGGCAGATTTGTCAGATGTAACCAAATATTTGAGCCTCACAATCCGTTTCCGACCCTCGTCATATCTGTTAACTCCTTTTAAAACTGTCTGCAACCGCTAACAGGGCAGGAAAATAAACCTTTCTTTTTACCTGCTGCTCGAATGGCCTCGTTTCAATTACGCTCTTTTCGGTAATTTATTAATTAAACTTTTGCAAACTTCTCCTCACTTATTTCGATCATTATGCAAATGAGAATTCCTTCCTCAAGTTCAAGCGAACAAATGGAAAGGCTAATTTTAAATATGTATTTATTCCGTCACTCTCTTTCATCCCTCTGCAGCCAAGGGCAAGGGCTCTGAAGCTAGCTTTGTTTTTGCCGTCAAAAAGCAAACTTGTTCAAGTATTCGTATAAATGCGAATGATAATAGAAATTTAGTTCCTTCAACGAAAATCTTTGTATTGCTAAAATTTTGGAAGTTTTCTTTTAAAAATGCTATGAATTCCTTTTAACGATGGTAAAAATGAAATTATTATGTTAAGAACAGGATTTTATGATGCGCAGAAAAGTATTTGTATATTGTTGGCATAGATAGGTTTGGTGGAATTTTTGAAGCTACCTTTGTTTTTGCTGTCAAAAAGCAACTTGTTAATAAATGAGAATGATAATAGTAATTAAGTTTCTTCAATTAAAAATCATTGTTTTGTTAAGAATGTTTTGGAAGATTTTTAAAAAAAATGCGTCAAAATTCCTTTTTAAAGATGTTGAAATGAAATTATTATGTTAAGACAGGATTTTAAGATGCGCAGAAAATTATTTCTATAAGTGGTCATAGATAGGCTTGGTAGATTTTTGAAAGAAGGAAGGTAAGTTTGAAAATCCAGCAAGTAAAATGAAAACAAAAGGGAGTGGGGAATCAGCTAAAAAATATGCCAGGAGAGCGTATGCCAGCTTTTCGAAATGACACCTCTCAATCCAAATTGTGGTGTCAAAATAGATGTGGTTGTGACTCATCCACAGTGTCCGGCAGTGTGGAACGACATCCCATGAGTGATCTACCTCATGGAAGGAGGAAAAGGAGGCAACTTCTGTTATGGTGGGGCACCCGGAGTTAAAAGTCTGACTTGGCTCCGTGCCGCTAAAGAAGGAGGGTAGTGCCTTCAGAGAGGACTTTAGAGGGAACTACTCCATCGCATCATATGGGAGAAAAACCGAAAGCTCCCAACAGGTAGTCTGACTAACGAGGCAAGATATTGAACATCACAAATGACATCGAGTATTCTCACTTTTGAAACAATTTCTACAATAGTGACACCAGGGATTGAATCCAGCCCTAATGCTCACCAGCGGCGCTTGTTAATACTGAGCTACGATTCGGACTTGCAAAGTAGAGATTCCGCGCATCAAGTCATCTATCGTGCATTTTGATGACGCTGAATCTACTACTGTTTTACCATTCCAGTGACAAACAATTGTGCATGAAAGTATCCAGCGTTTTATTTAGGCGTTTCATGATTTCTCTTAAATTCTTCAGTATCCCATTTTTAAAATAAGTTTCTAAATCTCTTTAGAATATCGTTTGGTAAAACTCATCGATAATAATGAGATTTTGCTTTTCATCATTTATATTTGACTCTTATGACTATGATTTTTTAACATATTTTTTATTGGGACAATGATCTTCATCATTTATAAATGCTAATAACAGAGAAAATTTCAATGGTGAGCTGTGTATGAAAAAAAAAAAAAAAAAGAGAGTTTAAATTACGGCCTAAAATGTATCACATAAGCTAAAGGAGATAATATTAATAAACTTTGAAGCTTCTATTTAATTCTGCCTACTTAAAAAAGGAATACTGTGCTTCAATTTAAACACTTTTGAAGAAAAAGACACAAATCACATCTAATGCATTTGTTTTGAATTATTTCATAAACGAATACTGCTATTTCTAATGACATATTACGAAAAGGGGTATTAATATAAACAAATATTCAATAATATAAAAAAATTCTGAGGAAATTATTTTTGAAGCCTTACGAAGTGAAATGAATTAATAAAACATATAAAAAATTCTGTACTTTTGAAAATAAAAATTCAGTCATATTGTAACTTTTGATTACATACATAATCAAAACTCTCGAATTAATACGAAATACTAGATACCGATTTAAAAAATAACAAAAGACAAATCATTAAAAATCTTAACATTTTGAAATATTGAATTTACAACAAATACATTGCGGCACAATGTTCTCCAATAACGCATTTCAAAAACTAATGACTGCATGGGATTTAAACACTGCAATATTCGGAAAGGCGCGCTACAAAACAATACAGACGCCGAAAAACAATGGTTGAAATCTGGGAGCTTCGCAATGAAAAATATGATCAAAACAGGAGAAGATTCGGATTTCGCCTAAAATCCCAATGACAGACGAGGCGGCCTTTTCTTGATTCAAATTGAGAGCTTTTCCATTCAATAAAATGGATGAGTTCGAATTTCAGCTGACACAATAATTCGCCCCAATTGATTACGTGCTTCCTCGCCATGCATTTGGCGTCATACGCAGCAGCTATTGTAAGGAAATGTGGTTTTTTGTTTAGTAAAAATCACCGTGCGAGGATTTTCAAACTGAAAAGATTGTATGAGAGTGCCTTCAATTCATTTATCGAAAGATTGCACACATCTTCATTTCCCGATGTCTCATCTTAGCATGTATTAGTTAGTTTAAAAATAAATAAATAAATTTTATTTAAGGAAAAAAATATCAGAAAATTTAAGATTCCATGGTAGAAATGAAGTATATTTTCATAAAATATGAATACTTCTGAAGGAATATGCGTAGCAACACCATTTTAATGGTAAAACAAATTAAGTATATTTTCGTAAAATATGTGATAATACTTCTGAAAGAATATGTGATAAAACTTCTGAAGGAATATATGATAATACTCTTTGAAGGAATATGTTACAATACTTGAAGGAATATTTGATAATATATCTAAAGGAATATGTGGTAATATATATCTGAAGGAATATGTGGTAATATATATCTGAAGGAATATGTGGTAATATTTCTGAGGAATATGTGTAATAATACCATTTTAATGGTGATTATTTCTACCATTTTAAGTTCCTCCAACAATTATTAGTTTTAAATGATTTAAGCATTCTTATATGAAAAAAAATACTTTTCTGCTTCACATATTCCTTCAGAAATATTATTCTTCACACATATTCTTTCAGAAGTATGATCACATATTCTTTCAGAAGTATTATCACATATTCTTTCAGAAGTATTATCACCTATTCCTTCAAAAGTTTTATGAAAATATACTTAATTTGTACTGAGGAATAGTAATACTTGTTTTTTTTCCATAATTTCTGAAATCAAATCTGTTTAAAGCGTTTTCTGCAGAGGAATTAAATTCTCCCTCACATATTCCTTCAGAAATATTATTATCACATATTCCTTTAAAAGTAGTATCACATATTTTATGAAAATATGATTAATTTGTACTTTGAAATGCTAATGTTTCTGATTTTTTTCCTTAATTTCTGAATCCAATCTGTTTAATTCCTTTGAAGGAATTGCTTTAATTTTTTTCCTTCACATATTTCTACAGCAATATCACATGTTCCTTCAGAAATCTTATTACATATTTTATGAAAATATACTTAATTTGCAATGTGGAATCATAATGTTTGATTTTTTTTTTCTTTAATTTCTATACTCCTATATGTTTAATATGTTAATATCCTAGCGTTTCTTAAATTCTCCCTTCACATATTCAGGAATATTATCACATATTCTTTCTGAAGCATTAATTTTTTAACTCATTAAAGAAGTCTACTATTATGATTGAAAATTTTTTTTTTCATATATAGACAAAAAAAAAAAGTAAACAGTTATTGATTTGCTATTACTCCATAAGTGATATTACGTTGAGTCATTATTAGTTTTTTTCTTTTTTTTGGCAGCTGTAGGTTCTTTTTTTCTTTCCGTAAATTGATCCCATATCACCGTATGCTTGCATAGCTTTAACTAAATTAATGACGGCTCTACCTTTTTTTTATACTGCTTCCTTTATATGTGACATCGATTTCTCACCATTACGCTAATGACAGAAAGTAAATCAGAAAGGGACAGTCATTTAGGAAGTTTTTTTTTTTTTTTTGATACTCTAGGGGCCGGCTTTGCTACTTACAAAAGCAATTTGTAGGTCACTTTTTTTCGATTTATGTCATTATGATAAGCGAGCAGCAGTTTATTTAGTCTAAATTGAATCAGAAAAATAAAATTAGTAAAACTAATGTAAGGTAATTAAATCTTGAGTGATTTTCGATAATAATATACTTGGAAAGTTTTAATTTTATTTATTATGCTGCATAAGCGTATACAAAAAAATTTTAATTACTCAGACATATAAATCACTTTGGCAAGATCTGATGAGGCCCATTTGGGTATACTTGAGCTGAAGAGTTTAAGGCTATTTTTGGAGGTGTTAAGGAAAGTGATTCTTGGAGAAGACGATATAACGCAGAAATTTATAAATGAAGACCCAGATATTATAAAATTTATTAAGATCATTAGAATGAACTGGGTTACTCTCGTATTTAGAATGAATGATCTAAACACTGTAAAAGCCTCCCTTTGGCAAAGCCACAGAGAGAAAGAGGAAGAAGACGACCCAAGTTGGTGATGGATAGGTGCAGCTGAAAAAGATTTTGCTCTACTAAGGTTTAAGAATTTGAGGACCATTGTCACTCAAAGGAATGCATGGAAATCTCTGCAAAGGAAAGGCTTGGCCCACTCTGGGTTGTTGTGCTATTAATGATGACGATGATGAGACATATAAATCATATGTGTAAATTGTGAACACACTAGGTAATCCTAAAAGCGCTTGTTAGTTTTGTATTTAATGTAGGTTTAGGTAGGACAATGATAATATAGTGATAAACAGACCATAAAATTCAGATATTCTTAAGTAGAGTAAACTGAAGATATAATGTAAAAGTATAATCATATAAATGTTAAGTATTTACTTCAAAAAATAATTTTAATCCATATATATATTAAAATTTTATTATTATAAAATAAACAATAATTAATTTTAAAGTGAAATTAAAATCATCATAAATTTTTTTTTTTTCTTATGTTAGTTGTAGCTTTTAGAATTCATCGTTCTGTAAATTACATATTCGCAGCAGACTCTACAGAATGAGACGAATAATGTCTTGTCTAAATTTTAATGACGAATAATGTCTTGTCTAAATTTGTCTAATGACGAATTTATCTAATAATGATGGATTACCACCGGTATAAAATATCCCGTCGTTGTACATCAATCAATCGGAAGCATAAATGGTTAAGAGAATGAGATTCCGATTGGCTGCCATTCTTCCATTTCCATTTTAGTATGCACCTTCAAAAGGAAAACTGCCTTCCTTATCTTTTATGACAATTACTTTTTTGGACGAATTGTAATATGTATACCAATAAGCGAATAGGAGTGGTTATTGTTGTATATTCTATTGCGCTTGTGGTATAGGCTATGCTTAGATATTTGCAAAAAAATGTGTCTCAGACACACAAACTGAGAACTCTGCACGTGCTCTCAACACTTACATGGTTTGTTCTAAAACAATAAAAGAATACTATATGTAATACAAGAATGTTGAAGAATACTATATGTAATACATTAAATTTTATTTTTCTCACTAATAGAATAGCTTCTATAAGATCTTTCATTGTAGATAAAATATACCTCTTTATAACTCTTAGTGTTGAGAAATGTCTCTGAACACTTTGGGTTTGGCACTCAAATACTAAATTTGGTATACATGGTTTGGCACTAAAGTAGTCACTTTCTTTGCTACTAGTTGTATTATTGAAGGATTCAATTGGGTCTAGATTGGATGTTGTCTAGATTTTAACTTTAAATCCTAGAATTTTGAAAATTAAAAAAAAAAAATATATTTGTATAAAAGTTGGGATTTGATTTTTAGACCGACTCGTGACTCTTATCTCCAAAAATGCACCCCTCTCAACCCGGCACTCCACCTATCCTGGTATGGGGAGAAAACCCTAAAAAAAATTCTACCAGACAAACCATAATATTAATCTTTTATCTTATGTAATCCTAGTTATGACGCCATATTGACTAATAGTATATGAAATTATAATTTATTCATTTCATTAAAGTAAAAAATGTCTTATTTCATGAAACAATTTTTCATCATTATGTGTGTAATAAGTGAAATTTTAGCTCGTAAACAATAATTTTTAGTAAAAAAAAAAAAATACATGTACACAAGGAAACATTTTTTCTCCCAAAACAAATGAGATGGGGAATTATATTTATGGCCATTTCTTTCCACCTTGCGCCTTATACTAGCAGAAAAAGTAAAAAAAAAAAAATTCACATATTTTAATGCTCTTCCCCAGTACAGAATAACGCGAGTTTCACTGCTCGTTATTTCCTCCCAAAACTAGGTGTAACGCCCGCTAGGTGCGATTTATGGGTTTTCTCTAAAATTCTCCTGCTTGCTTCAATTGTTATGGTGTTTCTCTTTTCGTGTTTCTCGTGTTTTTGTTTTTGCTGTTTAATTAATTTGGTTTTTTTCTGTTTCTTTCTAGGTGAGTGAAGTGATTCATTTCTTCATTGTCTTTTCACTCTGATTTGAAGTAGTTCATGTAATGTGGTGAGGTATGTCTTGATGTGAATTATAGTATGTTAGTGTCTCGCATTTCAGTTTTTTAACAAGGAGCCAGTAGACGTGACCTACTGAGAAAAATCATTGCCTTTTATTTTAAAAATATTATACCTTGCTTTTATTAATTAATAAAAAAATATTAAGGTAGACATCAGAATGGATTATTTGATTTTCAAGCTATTATGAAATTTAATTTATAATGAAATTTTTAAAGTGGTTTTTTTTGGGAATCTTGAATTGCTTCAAATTGTGTGTAAAAAATTAAGATCAAGAAATGATAAAGAAGAATATATATATATATATATATATATATATATTGGAAATTAACCGAAAACGTTGGGCGATATTGTGAAATTGAGTACTAAGGTTAATTATGATGGGCATAAATTATGTTACATTATTTATTATATTTTAATAACTTTGTGAAAAAGTTATTGAAATTTAATAAATAATTATCAAAATTTAATTATAAAATAAAAATAAAGATGTCACTCATTCAACCTCGCAAGTGTAGTTCTTGTGCAGCCACTACTGAGGAAGTTCAGTCAGTATAAAGAGGGTGCTGCTGATGAGCTATAATAGGTGCTGACAGATATGAGAAAGAATCAGTTACAGTTAAGTTTAAGCACAAAAACATCATAATTAATGACGTGTATATTCAGTATATGAATGGGAGATATAGGGTTAATTATAATGGACTAAGTAATGTTGCAATTATTTATTGAAGTTCAAGTTACATGATAGCATGAAAGTTAATTACAAAAAGAATAATTTAAAGGTGTCATATTCAACCGGCACTAGACAGTTCTGGGAGCCATTGAGGAAGTTCGTTCTCTTATAGAGTGGCGCTGCTGATGCACTGCCCGAAAGGTTGTCAGATGATATACGAAAGGGCGATTGCAGTATGTATTTTTAATTAAAATACCACTTTTCTACATGAAAATGGTCTGATTAGCGATTTTGTGTGCAAATTGGGGAGTGTCAAATCGGACGAATTTAAACAAGAGGAGAAAGCAAGAGGAGTGAAAGGGTTTTTCCTTGTTTTTTTTTTAAAATTAAATGAAACTAATTTTAAATTTTTAATTATTAAAAACTCTAAGTAACTTAATACAGAAAATGAAAAAAATTCACAATATACACTCAAGAGCCAAAACATTATGACCACCTCCTTACATTTTGCAATGAACT